>JAIOTZ010001092.1:0-39378 GCA_023374045.1 Limonium bicolor | reverse complement strand
GGTTTGATTTTTGCTTTTTGTTCTCGAATTGTTGTTTAAAACTTTCGTTAGACTTTTATGGTTAGATAGATTGTAAAAAATGACCACTATGAGTATATTAGTGAACATTTGAACAATTGTGTATGTATATGGTCATTTGTGACTATGTGAATTGTGGTGTATGGTCATTTGTGACCATTTTAAATGTGGTGTGTATGGTCATTTGTAAGTCGTGTCATTATTTTTGGGATTTTTTCACAATTTACTTACAAAGAGTGATGAGATCCTCTACCATGTGATGCAGAGAGATATGTGGACATATTTGGATGCATATTAACAGGTTTTGTGACATATGTGGGATTATAAACGAAAATGAGAAAACCCAAAAAAAAATGGAGGATTTTCGGCAGTTCCAAGTAGATACCGCCGAAAATAAGCAAAAACTTGCTTATTTTCGGCGGTTTCTACTTGGAGCCGCCGAAAATCCTCCAGTGTTTTCACGTTAATTTTGCCTCTGAAATATGTCTTTTTCGGCAGTTTTTGCCTTAGGAACCGCCGAAAATAGATAGTTTTTTGGGCGATTGTAAAACCACCGAAAAAGGCATAAAAAATCACTGAAAAAGACCCTTTTTGCACTAGTGTTTTCTATTCACAGTATATGCAGACGGTATAATACGTAGGTGCATATCTGAGGCTGAAGCTAGAGACATCCTTTCACATTGCCACTCTAGAGAAGCAGAAGGTCATTTTGGTCTGGCTAGGACAGCTGTAAAAGTGTTGGAGGCTGGTTTCTTTTGGAAAACTTTGAACAAGGATTTTTATCAGTTTGTTTCCACGTGTGACCAGTGTCAAAGGCAGGGGAATTTATCTAGATGCCACGAGATGCCTTTAAATTCTATTTTGGAAGTTAAGCCGTTCGATCTTTGGGGCATTGATTTCATGGGACCGTTTCCATTATCTCAGGCTTACCTCTACATTTTGGCAGTAGTGGATTATGTTATAAAATGGGCTGAAGCAGTAGCAGCACCTGCTAATGATGTAAGAGTGGTGCTGAAGTTTTTGAAGAAGAATATATTCACTTGTTGTGGTGTTCCATGAGCAATCATTAGCGATGGAGGTACCCACTTTTGCAACAAGCAATTTGAAGCTCTTCTATAGAAATATGGAGTAAGACACAAGATTTCCTTGCCATATCATCCACAAACTAACGGGCAAGCTGAGATAACAAACAAAGAAATTAAGTGGATCCTCCAGAAATCTGTCACATCTTCTAGGCGAGATTGGTTGCTCAAGCTAGATGACGCCTTATGGGCATATCACACTGCATTCAAAATGCAGTTAGGTATGTCTCCATATAAGTTGGTTTATGACAAGGCTTGTCACTTGCCTATAGAGCTGGAGCATAAGTCTTTTTGGGCCGTTAAATCATTGAATATTGACTTACAAAAGGCTGGTGAGAAACGCAAGTTGCAATTGTGTGATTTGGAGGAATTTAGGGAGGAAGCTTACGAGAATGCTAAGATCTACAAGGAAAGAACAAAGAGATGGCATGATAAGCTATTGGTCAAGAGGAAGTTTCATGTTGGGGATAAGGTCTTGTTGTTCAACTCCCGCCTGAAACTATTTCCAGGAAAGTTACTTTAATATCCCGGATCTAAAAATGGTGATTAAATTACTCTAATATGATTATTAAAGATCTAATGATGCCTAGAGAGTATTGGTAAGAGAATAAAACCAAAAGAAAAGAGAAAACGCTTGAAAAGTGAAAAACGCTAAAACGGGTGTTAAATGAGTATAGGAGGTATATGACCTTGTTAGGGTCCAAGAGGGGTTCCTAAGGCTTATTTAGGCCTAATTAGTGTATGGGAATGATTCCCGAAGAAAACGGATCCAAATAAGGGATTAAAACGTTAACGAAGTTTTAAAGCACATTTTTCGAGAAAACCTGAAAACGTGACTTTGAGTGGTCAAATAGACCCGTAAAAATTATAGTTGATTAAATAACTATAAATAAACATTAATGGAAGCTTACGAACCATTAAAATCAAAGAAACGAGAAAAAACCGAAAAACGGGCCCGGTGAGTGAATAGTGCTGAATCGGGTAAAATAACGGGCATTTTCTGTAAAAGACGAAAAACACCCCAGCTTAATTAGCTAATGGGGCCGGTTTTGTTAGTAGTCAGCACTCTCCCTCTCTTTTAATTAATTAGCTAGTTAGTAGGAAGAGGAGAAAGAAAATAAAGGTGGAAAAGTAAAAAGGGATAAAGTTGCCTTTCCCTCTCTCTCCTCTCATTCTCCTTCTCACTCACGTTTTGCTCCTCCCCCACCAGAGCTCTCTTCTTCCTCTCTACTGGTTTTCAATGGCGATTTGCCAAGCTCTCCGCCAGCTCCTCTTCTCTCCTCTTGTTCAAGGCACAAACTAACTCCAAACTCCACAAAAATTATACCGTTGAGTTCCTCTCATCTCAAGGAACATTCTCCACCTTTCAAAATTGGAAAACCTCCATTTTCGCCACCATGGCTGTAGCTGTTTTGGAGCTTGAAGAAGAGAATTTTGGTCTCCATAATCTCCTTGTTACTTTAAGGTAAGAAGTAAGCTTAAAGACCTTCATTTTCTAGCCTTCCTTTGACTCTTGGAAATTCCAACGTTGAGCTCCCTCTTCTTCCATTTCCAGCCGGTTTTTAATTGTCATTAAGGGCTGGAATTTTGTTAGCTTTTCCATCCAAGAACTCCTCCTAGAAGTTTCAAGGTAATGCCTTCTTAAAGCTTAAGAATTCATTTAAAATCTAGGTTAAAACAGGAGTTATGTATTGAGTAGTGTGTTGTTCTTGGGCTGGCCAGCTTGGGTTGTTTGGCCGGTTGAGAATCAAGAAATGAAGAGGGAAAGATGAAGGAAGAAAGGAGAAATAAAGGAAGAGAAACAAGGGGATTGAAAAGAGGAGGCTTGAGAATGCAAGGTAATGATCTATCTTGAAGCCTATCTTAATGCTTGTAGAATTTGGGATGGGTTAATAAATTGAATGAACCCAAAATGGTATTAAGAATGAACCAAATTGAGTTGGAAGTGTGCCTTGTAGTGAAAAGAGAGAATTATGAATTTGATTGTGATGTATGGGCCTTGGAGCCAAGTAATTTAAGTTATTGCTTTATGTTGTGTTTGTGGAGGATTCGATGATTTTTGATTGAACTTGTGTGCTGGTAGAACCCTTGTGGGTTTGGTTAGTTTTAGGATTGAATTAAGTGTGGATATGAGCTTTGGGCAATGTTAGAGAAGTAGCCGGGTTATGGCGCATTTTCGGTAGAAAACCAAGTGTTAAGGTGATGTTGGGAGGTTGGTGAACCTAAGTGTGCTTAGGAGGAAAATAGAAGTTTAAATGAGTGGAATAAACCCATCAAGAACTAGAGAATGGGAGTTAGTAGGATGGATGCAAAAACTGTAGCAAAATGTTGTAGGAAAACCTTGGAATTCCAAGAGAGTAAACTAGTGTGCAAGACCTTGGAAACAAGAGTTGAACCTTGGTATGAGAAGTGCATTGGTCTAGGAATGATTAGGTAAGGTTGGTGGAAGTTTATGAAGCAACATAAGAAGTTTCAAATGCACTGCTATGCTTAAGTGTAACAGAGAGAATGGAAAACTTGTAGAAATGGACAAGAATTGAATGGTGAGTTTGACCAATGATGTGAAGAGGTTTATAGCATGTTTTAAGGTGTTTAAACATGTAGGAACATGTGGAATGATTAGGAAATGATTAAGGGTGAATAAGGGGTTCAAAACTAGTCAAAAACTGTAAATTTTGACAGTTCCAGGGTTAGTCCGGGTTTGTAAATCGGTACACAAACCCGGACCACATCAAAAACGCATCAGAGAGTGATTCCAGGGGTTGGTCCGGGTTTATATCCCAGGACACAAACCCGGACCACATGTAAAAGTGGCCAGAAACTTAAAACCGTGTCTGGTCCGGGTTTGTAACCCCGGACCAATGTAAAAACTTGCCAGAAAGTGTTTTAAAGTGTCCTAATGATGGGGAAGTGAATGGTAATGGTTTTAGATGATGTTTAGGCCTTGTTTGGTGGCTAGTAAAGGTCCTAAGAAGTGTAAACAAGTGCTAGGAGTCAATAAGAAGTATGAACCTAAGTTAACATGAGTAAAACCGAGATAACGAGATAACGGGGTAAGTACGGGAGTAGCATTTAATTATGTACAGTACGAACTTAGTATTAATAATAATGTTTGGAACATTATTAGAGGATCGTGTGTGAACCGAGCATGGTGAGATGACACGGTAAAAGTAAAACCCCTGTGAAAGGTATGATTTTCTCATGCCCCGTGTGCTAACCGAGTTACTCTAATTTGTGTGTTTGTGTGCCGGCTTAATCAAGACTAAAGCATGAAAATAATCCATTGCTTGATTATGTATGTATTGTTGTATATTGTATGAGCTAACATACTTGAATGCCGGTGAGGTCTAACTTAGTGGATAGACCGACACATAGCTGAGTGACGATTGGCTAGAGACTCGTTGATCGGGTCGTATCGTGAAATAACGAAAACGTGTAAACACACAAACTATCGATTTAAGTACAATGATATCGTAAACATATGAACTCCCTAGAATGTGAGGAGATGTACGGGTTGAATAAATACCCGATAACGGTTAGAAAAACATATTCAAACAATCCACGAAATAAATAAGAGTGGAGAGATAAATGAACCTCCATCGAGAGGATTGAAGCTAGTCCAAGGATGTGAACTTATGAGAGAAGTAAAAGAGACCTAAGGGACCAGTTAACTCCCTTGAGACATGGTCGACCCCCTATATGAGGATTTTACCTGGTATAAGTAAATAACCGAAAGTATAAGCATATGAATGTAAGGGTAACCCTTAGACCTAAGATTACCCGAACTTAAGTAACGTTCCCAAAGTCATTAGAAACATTGAGAATGATGCTTCTAGACTAATATACATAATAATAGTATAACTCCGAGAGAGGAGTGTATGGGAATGTGAGAAGTCCGAGAGTAGTCGGACCTATGTGAAAGTGGTAGGAACTAAGAGAGAGTTCCGGGAGCTAGTCGAACTATGCTCAAGAGCCATGTGTTTTGGCTTAAGAAAGTATTACAAGAAACAAGCGTGACGTAGGAGACCTGTAGTGTCTCGAGAACTACAAGAGCTTGAGCATTAGTAACCCAAGAGTGTGGGTGAGATAAAGAGTAAGTAACCCATGAGTGTGGGTGAGATAAGTATAAGTAACCCTAGAGAGTGGGTGAGTATAAGAATGAGTAACCCAAGAGAATGGGTGAGAATAAGAATAAGTAACCCGAGTGAAGTGAGGTATAACCTTCAATGCCTAAGAGTAAATTGATACAACTAACAACCTGTTATGTTAGTTAGGGATTGTATCCCATGATTGATTGTCGAATCTTTGTGTAGTGTACATATATAATGTACTACTACAGGCATGCTGAATGAATTAAAATGAACTCCATGCTCTCGACAATAGTAGTCGGCGTACCCCGGTTAGCACGTGGGGTATGCGAATTTCATATGCAGCGTTAAGCTGAGCCCCTAGGGGCATCGTTTTTATTTTCAGGTACACCGAAGATGATACCGTTCCAGAGTAGAACGGGATCGGTGGTTAGCATGGGTAGTTAGCATTTATTTTACTCATGTAATGGAATAAGGTGTAAGACCGAATATGTTATCGGCATCCATATATTGTAGACTCGATATGGTAAACAAATGAATTGAGTATTGTATTTGTATTATGTAATCGGTTGTTCCAGTCCATTAGACCGTTACAGCAAATGAGTTAGGCATGGTTAGCCACGAGGGTGGCTAATGGCATTGTATCACCCTCCGTTGTATTAGAGTTCCGCTGCGAGTTTAATGGTAAAGTGTATCAGTTTAAGAGGTAATGACGGGTTTAGCGGTTGGGGTGTTACAGTTACAGTCCCGTTGGTCGGGTCCATTCACGGTGACAAGTATCTCACCTTATGGAGTAATCAGTTTAATCAACGCAGAAGAAGAGACATTCAAAGTCAATGGGTCTCAACTGAAACACTATCTGAGTGGTGACATTGTCTAGGTTCATTCGGTGATCATCGTTCGACCCTCCGTACTGAGTATACAGTGATAAGGTCCAGCCAAAGACCGAAATGACAGGCAGGTAATTAGGAGGCAACCCAGTTTTCTTTCATATTATTTCTTTTCTTTTTATTTTCTTGATTGTTTATCACTTTGAAATGCTCTAATGTTTCTCTTAGATGGTTTTTCATGTTTAGGTTTCTTAGTTTGTGGGAAATATGAAGGGTGCTAATGCGAGTTACAAAGGAGAAAGTCCAGAGGAAAAATTCTCAATGTGGCCTGGGACATGGTCTTGATCCTAAGTCCCGGACCAAGCAAGATTAGAACTTTCAAATAAAATTCATGGGTGGTCCGGGACCTGTTACATAGCCTAAGTCCCGAACTAAAGCAAGATAGGAATCTCGACAGAAATTCAGGGGTGGTCCGGCACTTGTTACAGAGCCTAAGTCCCGGACCAAATGCAATGCAAAATCTCGACCAGTTTCACAACGTGGTCTGGGACTTGATACATACCCTAAGTCGTGGACCAGATCCAATCTCAAAAAATAAAAAAAGCCCCGCGCCCGTGTCGTCTTCTTCCTCTCGCCTATTCCCCCAAATTCTGCAACCCTAACCGTACGGCGCCACTCCCAATCGCCCCACTCCACATCGCCATTTCACCATCTCCCAACTCCGTTGCACCACTCCACATCGCCGTTCTACCACACCTAATACCCCAGCCTTCCCCGTTCTCTACCACCACAGTCCATCTCAGCCTACGCACCTACCCACTCCAGCCCTCCCCGATAGTCACCCAACCCTAGTCACTTCTACCACATCGCGCGCCACCTCCCCGTCCCATCTTCCATCGCCAGACTACTCTCCCAGCTCAATCGCCCTAGCTTTTCCCATACCCACACACCCGACGACACCAGCCCACCACACCTCACCCGTTCCCGTACCTATACCACCAAATTCAGTCAATTTTCTCCATATCCAGTCAAACGATGGCTCCAATTTGGTTTAGAACAGTTATTTGCGGCTAGAAACTGGTTGTGTCTGCTGAATTAGGGTGGTAAATATTACCCAAGACTGGTAAAAAAAATTTACACGAATATGGCTCTGAGTGCGAATGGGGATGAAATTAAATCTGTGGTTAAGGTGATAGAAATTAAGGTAGATGCTTCCAAGATTAGGCGATTTTTGAATGTGCCTATAGTGACTAGGGTGCCTACGTAGTAGAATAGAGATAATCAGGCATTGTTAGAGCGTCATGCTTAAGAGTATTATATCAATCTGATTGTTAATGATCCCGAGGTCCAGAACTAACAGAGGATAAATGACCGGGATAAAAGGTAGCTACTGGAGACAAGCTACCTACTCCAGTTGAGCGTCTGATTTTAGGGATAATCATGTATAATGTTCACCCCCAGGATTGCGCGGATCTGAACACTATAGACTACTGTTTCTTGCGCTATATTCTGGATGATGATTTTGCCCTGGCTGTGGTCCCGATTTCCTTGCATTAGATTATATTTCAGTCCATGGTCCGGGTGATTGACACTGACAGCAGTGCTTCACTACCCTTCCGCACTTTCTTCAGTCTTTGTTCGCTGATGCTCAGCTGGATTTTACGGATGAGCAGCCACAGTTCCCTCGGTCTCCTCTCGACATGACGATGATGAAGTTCTTTCAATGGGAGAAGACCGACGGTCAGTGGATGAAGTGTCGTCGTGCTCTTCTTGGTGCACGAGTTCCTAGAGCTGCTGTAGCCGATGAGGCTGAGCCTTCTGTTGCTGCTGCAGGTGAGGCCCCAGATGTACCGATGGCTGCTGATCTGACCCCGGGTTATGAGGAGTTACTTAGTCATTTTTCCGATTGGAAGGGGATAGCTACAACCCGGTTTGATACTTTTGATGCTTTTATGACTCGGATGGACACTCGGTTGAAGGAGATGAGCTCAGGACTTTATGATTATGGCGCACACATTTCAGCGTTGGAGGCTTACCAGACAGAGTATGAAGCTGGGCAAGAGGTGTGTTTTGCTGACTATGATGCACGCTTTGCGCAGCTGGAGTCTTGGCGTCTTCCTCGCGATTACCCTCCACCACAGTAGCTCATTTTTCTGGTTTATTTTCTTTTAAGACTCTTTATCTTTTTAATTTTCGTTTTATGCTTCTTTTATTATTTTGCTCTTTTGATGTATTTTTAGATTTTTAGTTTGCATTTTCATTCATTTGTTCTTTTCTTGTATGATTGGGCTGTAATTGATAACGTTACTAATTCTGCTCTTGCACTCAATGGATTGTGGTCCTCTATTTTGTTGCAAAGCGTTGTTTGTTGTTCCTTGATATTACTCTAGGCTTGCCAATGTTATGTTAGTTTCGAATGGAAAACAAAGGAGACTCTGCCCAATTCTTTCCATAATTCCCTCAGACGGCCACTCTTTTTCTTGATATGGGGAGACGATCTCTTCACCACTTTTTTAGGGGAGTTCTGTTCTTCTTTTAACACTTTGTTTTTATTAAGGAAGTAATGAGGGCATTGCTTATTTCTAAAGTGTGAGAAAGGGGGTTGCACGTGTTTTTGTCTCTCAATATCAATTTGCTTATTTTCTTTGACTTTTGACATTATTTACTTCCTTATTACTTACTTTTGCTGACCCTCAACAAAAAATTTCTATATTGACATACTTGGTTTTTAATTTGTGATTGGATGAGTAAGTTGGGAATACCATATAAGTAGCATTTATTTTGAAATTGAATTTGGACTACGGTCATAGAAACTCTGGTTATGCTGCTTGTATGTGCAGTTTTTGTTAAAATTTTTATCTATTTTCTTCAATAAAAGGTGAGATCATTATGTGACTATTTTTGTTTGGACTAACTTGGGGCTTTGGAAAGTTATGAAATAAAAGGAAGGAAAGGACAAAGGCGAGGTACTCCTCTAATCTATTTTGAACCAGAACAGACTTCTCCCATCTGGTAATTAAGTCCTTGGAGTGCCTCATCACTCATCTACCAAAGATCGTTTGATCTGGGATAGAAGGCCCAACACCACTACATGGATGCGGAGAAAAGTCTGGGGGATGAAAAGAATAAATGCTAACTCAGAAAATCGGGAGAAAAGTACTTTCATTTTATAAGTTAATTGCAAATTCTTCCTTGATTATGAGTACATGACAATGAAAGGTAATGTGGAATATGACATTAATTCTTGGCCCTTGTCGTCCATTGGATTGTGGAAAGTAAAGCCCTGAGTGAAATCTGGACTGAGTGGTTGTGATAATTTTCTCAAGCATTTAGCAACATTCTTGTTTCACGGTTTATGAAAACCTATAGTACTAATCATTGTAATTTATGATTGTTATTTGGTATTAGATTTCCTTGTACACTTTTCCTGAGCTGATGATTCCCCGCTATTAAAATTTGGTATATTCTTATTGCAGCATTTGCTTGAGGGCAAGCAAAGGTTAAGTGTGAGAAAGTTGATAAGTCAGGGATTTACCTATTTCTATGGGGTCTAATTATGCCTAATTCGTTGTTATTTACTAATTAATTCCCGTCTTATGGTTCTATTTGTGTTTTATTTTGCAATTGTCTTTTATGATGGGTTTTTGTGCTATTTCAGGTTAAAATCTCAAGAAAACATGTTTTCCATCGTTGTAGCGGTATTCTGGATTTTCAAACAAGCTGAATGAAGCAAAGACAAGCTTTTTAGGTTGGGTCCGGGACCTTATACAGGTCCTAAGTCCCAGACTAACCTTTAGCCAGATTGTCGACCTACATTGAAGACTGGTCCGAGACTTGTTACAAACCTTAAGTCCCGGACCACATACAGACCAAATTCTCGACCTACATTGAAGACTGGTCCAGGACTTGTTACATACCTTAAGTCCCGGACCACATACAGACCCAACTCTCGACCAGATTTGAAGGCTGGTCCGGGTTTTTAAACATACCCTAAGTCCCAGACCATATGTAAAGACTTTTTCTCGGCGCTTTTTAAAGGGTGGTCCGGGACCTTAGACATGGACTTAGTCCCGGACCAAATAGATAAAATCGCAAAAGATCGTAACTGGAAGGGAGAGAATTGAAGATATAAAAACAGAAGACTTACCTTACGAGAGGGGGATGCCAGAATACACACACACGAGATAATTTTACACACAACAAGAAGGGGGAGAGAGAGATATAAAGAGGCTACACATAAGAGAATCTTGGAGACGGTTGAGTGACAAAGAGAAGACTGAAGGTTTAGAGCAGAGAATTCATGACAGCTACCAAAATCAGAGTTTGTTCTAGTTCTTCCTTCCCTGAGTCTATTCTATTCAATTTGAGTATTGTTATCATGACTATGTCTGAGTAGTCCTCTTTAATTCCGGTTTGTTATGTTTCCCTAGACTGATTATTCCTGTACCTTTGTGATTTTCTACAATTCGATTGAACAAAGTTCTTTTCTTTACTGAAATTCCTTAATCTTCTTTAATCTGGCCAATTACTGAGATTACTATTTTGATAGCTTATAAGTGACTACTGCGGCTTTCAATAGATTAAAGGAAAATAACCGGTTAGTATAGAGACGGCAATTCCTCTAAATTGCCAACTGACCATATTCTAGGTTGTTCTTAAAGCAATTAGTAAACAGTGGTTTCATAACGAGAGTTAGAATTCGGTCTTTACTAATTAGAATTTGCTGAGCGGGAGACCGGAGGTAAATTACCGTTGTTCTAGGGTGTTATTCAGAATTGTTTTGGAAATCACTTAGGGAAAGGAATTATAGATCTAGGGAGAAGTAGTAAACCGGGATTTCCTTCCCAAATCAGATTTGAATCAATTATTTTTCTACTATATTTTTTTGCTATTTACTGTTTTAATCACTTTACATCAATTATTTACATCAAACCAAAACCCCCAATTTCCTGTTTTTCATACTTTTTTAGTTTTCTTATTTTGTTTAATTTAGTAAAAATTTAAACTAGACATCGCATCCTCTGGTTCTATACTTAGGGAATACTCTAAGATTAGAACTTGCTATAATTGACCTGTACACTTGCCGTTAGGTTTTACCCCATCAGTGGGGCATGGGGTACAGTCTGTGGTGGACCCCACCATCCCTGAGCCAGACCCGACCACCATCTATGAGCCGGTATCCCACTCTGAGACCTAAATGTTGAGGGTGGAGCCCATAATAAACTGGTCTGAAGAGAACCATGCAGCTGAAGATGGACCCCATGACGGCGCGACCGGATGAGAAACAGAAGTTGGAGGTGGACCTCATGGTGCAATGGCTTGCGACATCCCACTCTGAGAACCTGAAGAAGGAGGTGGACCCCACTGTGACCACGGAGCAGTAGCCATCAACTGCGCGAACTGCTGTGAAATCAACTCCTGCTGGCACTACATAAGTTGGGAATTTTCCTATGATTACAAGGCTAATTCATGCTTAATTATCTACGTTATGACTTTAAATTCCCTCCTTATTGTTTTATTTACGCTTTATTGTTATATTTGTCTCTTATTATTGATTTGATGTATTTTCAGGGTAAAATGTTCAAGAAGATTCTTAAACGAAGACTTTAGAGCTTGAGTCAACCAATGGAAGTCAAACCAGGAGTCAAATGATGATTTTTTAAGGCGAAAGTTTAAGTTTACAATTGGTCAGGGTTTTGGTCCTGGATGCAAACCCGGACCAACTCTTCAATCAAGCTTCTGCCGTGTTTTTACGATGGTCCGAGTTTATGCCCCAGTTTGTAAACCCAGACCAATCCGGATTTACGTACTTGTTTGTAAACCCGGACCACCCTTCAAAGAAACTTTCTGCCTAATTTAAGAGGTGGTCCGGGTTTGTGTACTTGTTTACAAACCCGGACCAATGCTAGCGAAGGGCCAGAATATCATTTTGTAACTGAAATAAAGGTTTTTTTATCTTTAACAAAAGAAGGACACCGCATAATAAGAAGAGGGGGATTGGAGTTTAAAGCTAAGGGTGATTCTAAGGGTGATTTTCCACATCAGAAAGGGAGAGAGTTAGCAGTTTTGCAGATTTGTAGATTTTTCTCTAGGAGTTTGAGGAGAGCAGATTAGAGATTCGACAAAGAGACTTCGCCATGGACTCCCAAACCAGAGTTTCTTCTTGTTCTACTTCTCTAATACCATTTTCTATAGATTTGTTTATTGTTAACATGACTATGCCTGAGTAGTACTTTTAGATTCCGGTTTACTATGTAATCCGAATTCGAGGTTCCATTATCTTTGTGGTTTTACCAGTTTTAGTTAGATTAAAGTTTTCTTCTTTGTTTATATTAATTCTCTGATAGTCTGGCCAATTATTAGAGATTACTAGTTTGTCTGCTTACAAATGAGAACTACGACATTCAATAGACTACAGGAACAAAACCAGTTAATTTGGAGACGACAATTCCTCTAAAATATTAACTGATTATCTAACTAGATCGTACTTAAAGATGTTAGCAATTAGGAAATTCATAACGAGAGTTAGGGTTTGGCTAATTAGATTTCGCCGAGCGGGAGACCGAACGTGAAATAATATGTTCTAGGATTTTAATCTAGAATCTGGTAAACACATTGAGAAGGGAACCGAGAATTAGGAGGAATAGTAAACCAGGATGACTCCCAAAATTGTCAAGAAAACCGACACTTTCCTTTTTGTAGTTATTGTTATTGTTTTTGTAATTGTTTATTTTACCTTTAGAAATACAATTTCATCAATTAAACCCCCCAATTTCCTATTTTCTTATTTCATTAATTCAATAGTTAGGTAGACTAGAGATTAGACTAGACACTGCCTCCTTGGTTCGATAACCTAGGGAATAATTTCTAGGAAAACTTGTTACAAAGACCGGTACACTTTCCAAATTAGGTTTTAATCCCAACAAGTTTTAGCGCCATCGTGTCTAACCGAGAGAAGGAGCTTTCCGGTCTTCTGGTGCCGATGTGGCCGGATCTTCAGAGGTTTGACATGTTGACATGCCTGCAGCGGGTCCGACCCCAAGTTACGAGGAGATGATGGCTGAGTTCAGAGATTGGCAGGGGATATGCACCACTCATTTTGATGGGTTTGACTAGCACCTGGAAGAGTTATCTGCTCGGGTTCATAACTACAGAGTGCTTCTTACATCATTGAAGAGCGTCGGGCTGCTTATAAGGCTCGTCAGAAGCAAGGATGGCTGATTTTGATGCCCGCTTTTCACGTATGGAGGCATGGTGTCTTCCTTATGGGTCACAGCCACAACTTCCACCACCTTAGGCCGCATCACCTTCTGGAGTTTGGGTTTATTTCGTTTTATGACTTTTATTTTGTTTTATTTCACTTTCTCAGTTATTTCTTAGCAGTTTCATTCAATTGCACTTTCTATTTTGTTTTCTTTTGGATTCGAATTCTATCTTTACATTCTGATTGTACCTCATAGTTATTATGTTTTACCCGTAATTTTAATGCTTGTGCAAGCCACTATTAGCTGTTGATTTTATTGATTGAGGTACAGGTCTGGATCTGATGAGTGTGAGGTATTGAGAGAAACAAAGAAAACTCTATCAAAATTTCTATAGAATTCAACACCCTGATGTTCTTACATAAGTGTGGGGACGTTGTCCCCTCCCTACTCCAGGGGCGTAATTTTCTAACTTCTTTTCATCTTTGAACGTTGTTTTTTTGTTGAATTTGTGATTTTCTTCTTTCCTAGTCATTATCATGAAGCAATGGAACATTGCTTATTTTTAAGTGTGGGGAGGGGAAATTGCACATGCTCATGCTCAATCACATTCGAATGTGCTAATTTTGAACATTTTAAAGGCAACCACTTAATTTTCACTAAATTTTTATTGGCCCTCAATTTTTTTTGCCTAATATACTTTAGTCTTATTCAATGGTTGGAAAAGTTAGTTTGGAACACCGCACAAGTAGCACTATTTTCTTTTTGGGATCAAAGCTGAAGAATAGTTATGGAAATTCTGGTTGCACTGCTTGTTTTTATAGTTTTTATAAATGCATTTCTATTTCTTCAATAAAAAGTTAAGCCTATTAGTGTGACTATTTTTCTTTGATTTCACTTGGGGACTTTGAAAATGATTCTTGAAGGAAAGAAAAGAAAGGACAAAGACAAGGTACTCCTCTAATCAAATTTTTAGCCCAAAAACAGGTCTCGTCCATTTGGTAATTTAAGTCATTGGGGTGCTTCATCACCCATCTACCTAAGGTCATCTGATCTGGGATAGAAGGCCCAACACCATTACATAAATGGAGAGAAAAGTCTGAGGATATAAAGAAGAAAGTTAACGTTTGTTTGGAAAGTTAAAGAAATTTCTTAATTTCAAATGCAATGTGCAAATTCTTTCTTGATGAGTACGTGGTGATGAAAGGTAATATGGATTAACATATTACTTCTTACCCCTTGTCGTCCATGGATTGTGGAAAGTTAAATGGAGAGTAGTCCCTGAGTGAAATCTGAGCCAAGTGGTTTTACTATGTGTCTTAAGCCTTTGGAAAGTACTTCTCGATTCACTGTTTATGAAAACCTACAGTGTAGATCATTATTTTCTGTGACTGTTCCTCATTATTAGATCTCCTTGTGCACGTTTCTAAACTGGTGACTCCCTTCAGTAAGATTTCAGTACATTTCTATTTGCTTGAGGGCGAGCAAAGATTAAGTGTGAGGAAGTTGATAAGTTGGGAATTTACCTTAAGTTTACAAGGCTAATTCATGCTTAATTATCTACGTTATGACTTTAAATTCCCTCCTTATTGTTTTATTTACGCTTTATTGTTTTATTTGTCTCCTATGATTGATTTGATGTGTTTTTAAGGTAAAATGCTCAAGAAGATGCTTAAACGAAGACTTTAGAGCTTGAGTCAACCAATGGAAGTCAAACCAGGAGCCAAATGATGATTTTTAAAGGTAAAAGTTTAAGTTTACAACTGGTCTGGGTTTTGGTCCTGGATGTAAACCCGGACCAACTCTTTAATCAAGTTTCTGTAGTGTTTTTATGATGGTCTACCCCAGTTTGTAAACCCGGACCAATCCCTCGAAGACAGCTCTGCCTATTTTCAGACGTGGTCCGGGTTTACATACTTGTTTGTAAACCCAGACCACCTTTTAGAGAAACTTTCTGCCTAATTTAAGAGGTGGTCCGGGTTTACGTACTTGTTTGCAAACCCGGACCAATACTAGCGATGGGCCGGAATGTCATTTCGTTATCAAAATAAAAGGCTTTTTTATCTTTATCAAAAGAAGGATGACACATAATACGAAGAGGAGGGACTCGAGTTTAGAGCTAAGTTTGATTCTACGGGTGATTTTCCACATCAGAAAGGGAGAGAGTTAGCAGTTTTGAAGATTTTTCACTATGAGTTTGAGCATAGCAGATTGAAGATTCGACATAGAGACTTCGCCACGGAGTCCCAAACCAAAGTTTCTTCTTGTTCTACTTCTCTAATACTACTTTCTATAGATTTGTTTATTGTTAACATGACTATGCCTGAGTAGTACTT
Organism: Limonium bicolor; assembly: GCA_023374045.1. Classification (NCBI taxonomy): domain Eukaryota; kingdom Viridiplantae; phylum Streptophyta; class Magnoliopsida; order Caryophyllales; family Plumbaginaceae; genus Limonium; species Limonium bicolor. The sequence continues at coordinate 23,822 of JAIOTZ010001092.1, read as the reverse complement.
TTAGATTTTGGTTTTCTATGTAATCCGAATTCGAGGTTCCATTATCTTTGTGGTTTTACCAGTTTTAATCAGAGTAAAGTTTTATTCTTTGTTTATATTAATTCTCTGATAGTCTGGCCAATTATTAGAGATTATTAGTTTGTCTGCTTACAAGTGAGAACTGCGGCATTCAATAGACTACAGGAACAAAACCAGTTAATTTGGAGACGGCAATTCCTCTAAAATATTAACTGATTATCTAACTAGATCGTACTTATAGCTGTTAGTAATTAGGAAATTCATAACGAGAGTTAGGGTTTGGTAATTGCTAATTAGATTTCACCTAGCGGGAGACCGAACGTGAAATAATCTGATCTAGGATTTTAATCTAGAATTTAGTAAACACATTGAATAGTAACCCAGGATTTCTCCTAAAATTATCAAGAAAACTGAAACTTTCCTTTCTGCAGCTATTGTTATTGTTTATTTTACCTTTAGAAATACAATTTCATAAATTAAATCCCCTAATTTCCTGTTTTCTGATTTCATTAATTCAATAGTTAGGTAGATTAGAGATTAGACTAGACACTGCCTCCTTGGTTCGATAACCTAGGGAATACTTTTTAGGAAAACTTGTTACAAAGATCAGTACACTTGCCGAATTAGGTTTTAACCCCAAAAACACTTTATCATCTCCTCAGCCCGCTTCCTCATCTGCTCCTCCATCTTCTCGTTTTACTATTATATCTCTGCTTTCATCTTGTCATTAACCTCCTCCTTATACTGCTGAAATCTTTGCTAGTCAAATGTGGATGTCGAGGTGGTGGCACTACTGGTATATTGCTCTTGCTAGTATTTGATAAGCCTCAGACTTATCATATATTATAGTCTAGAATTATAGAAATAAGAGTCAAATAAGGTTAGAATGACCATTATTTATGTTATATTTTGTATAAAGTCTGTTATATATGTTCAAACTTATGTTTTCTATGTTGTTATACAAGGAATAAATTATGATCAATTGACGCCGGACGTGATGCTGAATGCACAACTCACGGCAGTAATGGAACGGCTAGGAGGCAGGCCGGATGTAGTGCCGGGTAGAACCTAGCTGGCACGAGTGAAGAGTCATCATGGTTTGTCAGCAGATAGCAGTTATTTACCGTTGACAATTCAACCATTGCCGAGTATGGTGCCGGACATCCCCTATCTAGCACAAGCATTGTTTCGCTCAGATTTGGCGGTTTCGACCGTTATAGTTGGGCACGTGCGTTATTCGATGCTGGATGAAATTGACCCGGCATTCCACCCATCACACAAGGAAAATGGAAGTCTATAAATAGGCCGAATGGCTGCACAATTCAAGACATTCCAACATACCCCTACACTCCATTCACATTTCAATTCTACATCATCCCACTGTTGGTGTCCAAGGAAGTTTTGCTCCACCATCTTCAAAGCAAAGGAGAATATCTCTATCGATTAAGGCTATGATCAATTTCCTTCTCCTTGTTGTATCTCTTCTTTTGTTTGTGCAAATGGTGAAGTAGAAATCCTTGTTTGTTCTTGGTTAGGGATGGATATCTTCCTTGCAAACAATATGATTATTTCAGTATAATTAAAGCATCCATTAAGATTTGGTTCTCCTTGCAAGAGAATGGTGTTGGCCACTTTGTTCTTTTTATGCAAATTCTACTTGAGAAAGAAAAACCCAAGAGTAGAATTGGTTACGAAGTCTCAATGGTCTTTTTGCTTTCTTCTATGATTTAGGATTTAGCATCTAAGATTAAGAATTAACCCATCTTTCCCCACTATCTTATTCGTTTCGTGGCATGATTTGCTTGATTCGATAATGGGTAGTGAGTTTCCTGTTGTCAGACTGGAAATAGGAAAATGGTATTAACAACTTGAACGTGCGGGGTGCACTTCCGGGTGTCTGGTGTCCAGCACATTCAAAGTCTTTGAATGTGCCATGCATCTGGTGTCCGGCAGGACATCCGCGCATTCATTTGTTTGATTAAGTTCGAGTCTTGAAGTTTCATTACGTGATCATATTGGTACTTGGTTGATAGTAATCACGAATCTAGGACAAATCATTGTAAATACCATTTATTTAGGATTTTATTTAGTTATTTTAAGTTAAAATTGTTATTTACATTCCCCCTTGTTTAGAATAGGTAATTACCAAGGATTAGGACTAATTTTCTACTAAGTCCCTAGGGTTCGATACTCTTTGTCATAATTTACTTACGCTATATTCTGACAGGGATTTTTGCTACCCGTATAGAGTTGTAGGATTCTTTACATTCTTTTATTCTTTTTGTACTTTCTTTTATCCTTACAATTTCTTAGTTAGCAGTATTGCACGGTAGAGTCTGCAAGACCATACACCTTTTACTTCTTCGACTTCCCCTTCACAACCTTGTAAAAAGCCTTGTTTATCTCTACTAGATTAACAGGTTGAGATGTGCTAGCTTCATCAGGATTTCTAGTGGTCGGTGCTCTTGCTCGATCTCATTCTACATAAATATAGAAATTTATAAATGTTTGTAATTAAACAAAAAACACTAATATTCAAAATTAGGTGTTTATAAAGCACTAAATCGTACCACCACTGCTTGTGCTTTCGCACAACTAAATACCCTTTCTCCATGCTCATTCTTCTTAGTATGAGTATGAAAAAATATGCATCCACCCGTGCACCTTTCTCCTTTTCCTTCAGTAAAAAAAAGCACACACAATAAAGCATCTACATCAAAGATTTAATGTATAAGAATATTTTAATACTAATTAACCAGCATAATCACAACAATTGATATACCTTGTCCCATTGCAACTAATTTTAACACCGAAGAAAAAAATAAGAAAAAGCGATTAGAATCATGCATTTTTCCATTCACCCTTTTGTTCGGTTTCAACTATTTTTTGTTAGTGTTATGTAGGTTAGATAGATAGATATATGTTTATAGCTAGTTTCTGAAATGAGTGTTCGATGGAGTTTATTGTAATTTGTTATCCAGCCGGCGCCGAGTTGTAATCAGATGAACAATTCAACAGAAATACCAGAAATGTGCTCTTTATATATGATAAGGGAGTACCACAAAACAAAGTAATTATTGTGAGATTAATGCAATTGTGGGGAAAGTTATTAGAGCAAAATTTCCAAAACTGTAAAAATGGAAAGAGACCTGTTATGGCTAGGAAGAAGAAAGCTTACAATTTTAGCTCACATTTCGACATTTTAGTTTCTGTATGTAAGTGACATGAGTTATGTTTCTACATTTTTCTTGTTTACCACATTAGTTTGTATTCTACGATGGATGCATTCTTTCGGCTCAACTCATGTGTTTTTACTGTATGTTCGTTGCTGTTGTTGTTCCATAAGGGAAGAAATTTTCACCTTGGGTTAGGTGTCCCTTATTCTATAGATGCATTTCAGTGGAGGAAAGATATGACTGCTGTATTTAAGTGAGCAAATTAGTAAGTATTGTTGTTACAATTGCTGTTATTAATTGATAAAAAGAGGCTAATCAAACTTCTTCACCTTTTTTTTTTGTATATTTTCTTGACTACCAAAACTTGGTTTCCTCTGGAATGAAAGAGGGATACAATTCATTCTTCATTATGATATGTCCTCTTTGTTTCTCAGACAAAGATAGAAGAGTAATCTTGTGTGTGTAGATCATGTCATTGGCTCTGCTGCCACGAGAGACTGAATTTATAGGTGAAAAAGTTGAAAGAAGACTGCAGAGTAAAGTTCTTGTTCTTTTTCTCAAACGAGACTAAAGTATTTCTTTCCTTGCAGCAGCTTGTTTGTCAGGACAGGTAGTAAAAACTGAGCAACAAAGATGGTCAAAGAGCGAATAGTCAACATCGATGAGGGTGACATTAACAATGAACTAGCTGTTGTTGAATACGTTGACGATATTAGCCAGTTTTACAAGCTTTCGGAGGATGAGAGCCGGTAGCAAGACTATATGTCAAAACAACTAGATATAAACGAGAGGATGACATCAATTCTGGTGGATTGGTTGATAGATATTCATTACAAGTTTCAGCTCAGGCCAAAAACACTCTACCAGACCATCAACGTTTAAAAAATACATAGCAGATATATTATAATCAGAGACTGGACTCTGGCACTGTTTTTAATTGTTTATATGTAATATATGTTACATCAAAATTTTCCTTTTTTTATACACTTTTTTTCAAAATGTTACTGCATTTTTTATTTGTAGTAAAAATGGATACCAAGTTCGGACCCATGCATATAAAAATTCTAATAAAAAAAGGTACCTAGCTCCGACCCCATGCATTGCATATCATAATTTTAGTAAAAAGGGGTACCTAGCTCTGACCCCATGCATTGCATATAAAAATTCTAATAAAAAGGGGTACCTAGCTCCGACCCCATGCATTGCATATATCATAATTCTAGTACAAAGGGGAACCTTGCTCCGACCTCATGCATTGTATATAAAATTTCTAATAAAAAGGGGTACCTAGCTCCGATCCCATGCATTGCATATCATAATTCTAGTATAAAGGGTTACCTAGCTCTGACCCAATTACATTTTATTAAAATATATGTACCAATGCCTCTTTCTGATCTGGGTAAGAGCATGAACCGCCGCCAAAGTGGGTGGACATCCCAGCTCCTGGTTCGAACTCCATACGTCTGTTTCTGGAGTTCACCTCTCGTATGCGTCAAAACTCAAAAGTGTTCCACACTTGCTCCTACACTCTCAAAATCTCTTGATCGAGAGACGGTCGAACTTTATGCTCAGTCCTGATCTCGTACAATACTTATTTGTAATGTCGGGCACCCTTTTACAGAACTTGTCATACATAATACCTTCAAATGAAGGATCCCAGCAAAATTTCTTCTATAGTTCACAATATAAATAAAACAATGTCAACTATAATTTAAAAAATATCAAGTTATTGAGTGATAATTTTGTTACCTTAAACTCTTCAAAATAAAAATGATTCTGCTCATTCGACAGTCCCTTCCATGAATGACCCAATGGGAACCACTTTCTATTGAATATTTGACGAAAGCCTCGAGACATGTGAGCCTCGATTTTTTAAACCCTATCCTATGTTGATTAATTTAATTAGGATCTGGTCGGGTTTTAGGTCCACTTATAACTTAAGATTAATAACTATGTCATATAACAACAATTATTAAATCCTAAGCTAGCTCACTGGAACCTATTATGAGTCGCCACCTAATTTTGACCTAGATTATATTTGGAAAGGAGTGTTCGGGTTCGGGGGCTTGGTATTCGACTTATTTAGGGTTCAAATTACTTTTCATTGCCCCTCCTAGCTTGTTTTTCCTCTACTTAGTCTAATTATGGCTTATTACAAAGTCGTTTTAACCTACGTGCTCAAGTTTCTGATTTTTTAGTATTTTTGACATTTGTTGACAAAAAATTAAAGTGAAATTGAACTTACCTAAACTAGGGTTTCAGAGACAGAATTAGGTCAAATTTTGTTTCTGTCTGTAGCCATGGACCTAATGTCCGTAACCACAGACCCCAGTTAAATTACATGAAAATAAAAATCGAATTAAACAGAAAATGAAATTTTGAAAAGTCCGGGACCACGAATAGGTTGTCCATGGGCCCGGACATGTACCGTTAAACCCTAAAAACTTTGAAAAATAAAATCCTGCCACCGTCTATGGGTGTCCTTCGCCACAGACAACCCGTTCGTGGTCCCGGACCACAGGTCCGAGAGTACGGACCACCCACAGACGGTGGGTTTTTAGTGGTTCCCGAAGGTGTTTTCGGCTCAAAACTTATGCACGCTTAGCCTGAAATATCTCCAACATGCTAGTAATCAAATATTCACAGTTTGAAGTCAAATTATGCATGAAACTTAGCAAACAAGTAACAAGGTAGAAGCGAAAACAATTGTCAATATAGAACCCGAAAAGAGTGGGTTTGAACCCAACTTTTGAGACGAGGTTAATAAAGTCGTAGAGAATTATAAAAGTAAAATTCTCACCTGTTTTACCTTCGAATTCACAACAATTCTTCACGTCGGGATTCATCGAGAGCTCCGTTGATGGCAGATTCGAATGGACTTCAAACCGGGCTCCTGGTCACTGGTTGTTCTTGATGTTCTTCATGTTTTTGTTGTGTTTTGTGGGGTTTTGATGATGGTTGATGCTTTGGGAGTTGGAAAACGCGTTTTAATGGTGATTTCGGGAGAATTTCGGTATGTTTTTGATGGCCGGGTGTTGAAAAACTAGAGAGAGTTGAGGGAGGCTGTGTTTTCTGATTCCTTAGGGTTCTTGAGCTTGTGCGATCCTGTTTTTATCAATAGATTTGCTCCTTTATATAGACTTTCTTAAAGATAAAGAAAATCTAGTAAAAATGAGATTTTTTGGTATTTTAATTAAGTGACTTCTCAAAGGAATCTTGCTGTGAAATTTTAGCCACGTGGCAAGGATGAAAATTATGATTTTTCTGAGGAGAAATCAAAATTTTTAAATATTGAAATATTTTCAAATTCAATTTCTTGTCAGAATCAATTAGAAATTGCTAGAAAATTTTTGGAAGTTCAAAAAATCCAAAATTTCAACGCCATTGTGTCCAAAATGTCATTCCTTATCATGGGTTAAACTTTCAAAGAATTTAGAGTTGATTTGAGCCGTTTTCAGAGGAGAGAGAAAGCTCGTAGGGGGCTAAGGAGCCTTGAAAAATTATGAAAATACCCCGCAAGATGACTGAGCTGCCCCAAGTGCTCCGTAATGCGCCGATTAGACAGGGAACCACCACCGTTTGACCAAAGTGCCCTTCACAACACTAAAGTTTAACAAACCCTATACTTGGGGGTTAAAATTTTTGGGTATAATAGATTTTCCCCCATCAACTTGTCTTTGTAATGAGAACGAAAAGACTTCTTGATGCCTGAGTGATGCCCTAAATTTTTTTATCTTAAAAGACCCTGCATGCTGTCGAAAACTGATGAATTGCGTCAACTATTCTAAGGTGCTAACTACCTAAGTGATAAGAAGAGATGTTGTTGAGCTATTCGAAGGCGCTAACTACCTAAAATAGTAAAATGTTGTCGAGCTATTCTAAGGCACTGACTACCTAAAGGGATGAAAATGATGTCAAGCTATTCTAAGGCATTGACTATCTATAATAAATGAAATGATGTCAAGCCATTCTAAGGCGTTGACTACCTAAAAGTGATTGAAAATTGGTGTGGGGTCGAGTTCTTCCACTCTAGTGAGTTCTACTCGGGTGAGTTCTTCTACTCGGGTGAGTTCTTCTACTCGAGTGACATCTTCTACTCTGGTGAGTTCTTCTACTTGGGTGAGTTCTTTTACTCTGGTGAGTTCTTCTACTCGGGTGAGTTCTTCTACTCGGGTGAGTTTTTCTACTCTAGTGAGTTCTTCTACTCAGGTGAGTTCTTCTACTCAGGTGAGTTCTTCTACTCAGGTGAGTTCTTCTACTCAGGTGAGTTCTTCTACTCTGATGAGTTCTTATACTCGGGTAAGTTCTTCTACTCTGATGAGTTCTTATACTCTGAAATACCCCGGACTTAAATATGGTGAATCGATTATTTTAATATGGTATTTAAGGGCATAATAGTGCCTAAGTAATTTTGGTAAGAAAAATAAATCCAAAAGAAATGAGAAAACACTTAGAAAGCGGAAAACACTAAAATAAGCGTTAAATACCATAGGAGGTACGAGACCTCGGTTAGAGATTATAAGGATTCATAGGCTTATTCATGCCTAATTAGTATAGAATGATTCCCGAAGAAAACGGATCCAAATAATGTATTAAAACGCTAATAGAGCTTTAGCACATTTTTCGAGAAAACTCGAAAACGTGATTGTAAGTGGTCAAACGAACCGTAAAAATTATAGTTCATTAAAAACTATAATTAAGCATTAACGGAAGCTTAATAACCAATAAAAATAAAGAAACGAGAAAATTCCGGAAAACGGGCCCGGTTAGTGAACAGTACCGAAACCGGGTAAAATAACGAGTGTTTTCTGTAAAAGAGAAAACGCTCCAACTAGTAGTACAATAGGGGGCCGGTTTTAACAATTAATTCAGCCTCTCACACACACACTAGTTAACTAATAAATAAATCAAAAAGCAATAAAGTAATAAAGCAAAAAGCAACTTATACTACCTTTTTCTCTCTCTCCTCCCATTCCTTTCTTTCCTACGTGAGCACTCCCCCTCCTGAACCCTCTCTTCTTCCTCCTCTGGTGGCTACCGATTTTTGAGCTCTCCAACCAGCTCCCATGGCAACTCCACCTTCTACCTCATACTCAAGCCATTAAAGCTCCAAATGAGAAAAAAAGTACATATTCTTGCTCCTCTCTTCAAGCTCTACATTTCTATCTTTTCAAAATCTGAAAATGAGCAACTTCATCTCCATGGGTTTTCCCCATTTGAAGAGAAAAGCACACCATTATGGAGATTGGAGTCTCCTCTTTCCAACAAGGTAAAAATCTCCATAAAAGATTCAAGTTTTCTCCACTTCCTTTGGTAGTCGATTTTTGGCCCTTTGTAATGCCTTATTTTTCTCTCTCTTTTGAGCTTCAATTTCACCTAGCAATGGTGGTGGATTCTCCTTCTTGAACCAAGGGCTAAAACCCCTCCTAAAACACTCCAAAGGTAAACCCTAGAAATCTTGTTTTGAGCACCTCAATGAGTTAGTATAAATCTAAGAGTTAGTGTATTAATTATACTTGTCTTTGTGTGCTTGGGTGATGGGAATGGAGTTTGGCAACTCCATTCCCCACAAAACCGATTTGGACAAGAAAGAGAGGAAGAGGAGAAATGGAAAAGAAATGAAGGAATCAAAAGCTCAAGGTAAGAGCTCCTTCTTAATGCTTAATTTAATGCATTAGTGTAATGGGAATGGGTAAACAAATAAAAGAACCCAAACTATTGTACTAGTATTGTAGTTGTGGATGTTTGAGTATTTGTGAGCAAAAATGTGGATTTGTAGGCCTTAGAGCCTAATGAATGGTGTATGTGTATTAGTATAGCTATTTGAGGAAGTAATATGTGTTGGTATTGTAATTGAGAAGTATTGGTGTATTGGGATTTTGTATGTGTGCTGGTAGAACCCTTGTGGTTTGGCTAGGATAGGGATGAATTTGATGAGAAAGGACATGTGTGGATAAGTAAGGAAAGTAGGTGAACTATGGCGAAATTTTAGTAGGAATTGTGAATTAAGAATGACTTGGTGAATGGGAGAACCAAGATGTGTATTGGGTTTATTAGAGATGTTTAGTAACCATGGAATAGTAGTAGTGTATGTGAAAAGAGTGTAAAATCTGTAGCAAGAAGTGTAGAAAATGCATTGTAGAAACTAGGAAAAATTAGTGTGCAAGATTTGGTAAAAAGAGAGTTGGACTTGGGTATAGGTAGTGTAGTCGATTGGAAATGAATTGGAATGGTAAAATGAAGTTAGGACATGCAAAATGCAAAGAGAAGTGTAGAAATGCACAAGTGTGCAAGTTGTAGAAATGAGAATGGAAATTTAGAAATTGGGCAAGAAGTTGAGTATGGATTGGACCATGGATTTGAGGTGGTTTAAGGAGTGTTTTGAGGTGTATAATTATGTAGGAAACTTGTGGAAAGTTTATGGAATGATTAGGGGTGGATTATGGGTTGATTTGGGGTTGAAAAATGACCTTAATAGCAGTTTTAAGTAGGGTCCGGGACTTAGGATATGTACCAAGTCCCGGACCGCTTCAAAAAAAGGCCCGAGAGTGAATGCAGGAATTGGTCCGGGACTTAAGTCCAGGACCAGGTCTAAAAATCAGCCGAAAGTACACAGAAGCATTGGTCCGGGACTTAGGGTCCGGACCAAGTCCCGGACCACCCCCAGAATTTTGCAGAGAGTGTTTTTAAGGGTTCTAAACATGAGAGATTGATTGGTAATGGTTTTAGAAGTTGTTAAGGCCTTGTTTGGTGACCTTTAAAGGCCCTAAGAAGTGTAAACAAGTATGAGAAGTAATTAAGAAAGTTGTAAGTTTAAGAACATTAAGTTAAACCGAAACAGCGGGATAACGGGGTAAGTACGGGAGTAGTGGTTATGTATGTATTGCAAAGCTTAGTATTAATGGAACCATTTGGCATGTAGCCGGAGGTTCAAGAATAAGGCTCGAGGAACGAGAGTGAACCAAAGGAACAAGGGAACACCCGGTGAAGTAAATTCCGGAAAAAGGTATGATTTTCTCATGCCCCGTATGCTAACCGAGTTACGTTGATTTGTGTGCTGTATGCCGGCTAATCAAGACTAAAGCATGAAAACGGTTTATTGCCTATCACTGTATGTCTTGCTGTATGCTGTATGAGCTAACCTTCTTGTTGATTGTGTGGCTTCATTTAGTGCGTAGATCGACTCATAGATGAGTCCAGTTGTGTATTGACTCGTAGTAAGAGTCATGTTGTGAACTAATGGAACCGTAGCAACGCACTAAACTAACGAATCAATAAACGATAACGCAAACCAATGAACTCACTAGAATGTGAGAGAGTGTACGGGAGTAATAACCTTCCGATAATGGTAGGAGAATCGAAATGAATAATCCACAAATAATAAGTAGTGGAAGTATATAAGTAACCTCTATTAGAGGAATAATTGGTGCAAGACATGAACCATGAGAGTAGTAAAGAATGATGAGGGATCTCCAAACCCCTTAGCAATTAGTCGACCCATTATGAGAGGACCCGACTGATGTAAGTAATGTCCCGAACATGAGAGTATTCGATACGTTGGGGAAACCCTTAAATCTGAGGATACTAGACGGTGGTAATTCCCTAAGCTAGTGGAGGTTATCAAGAGAGATACTTCTAGGCTATCCATGAGATTGTAATGTACTCTGAGAGAAGAGTGTTGGGAATTTGAGTAGTCCGGTAAAAACGGACATTTGAGTATTTGAGGAGCTAAGCGTATAGCCCTCGTATTGTAGGTCCGGTGGCGAGTCTTGTGTATGACTCCGCCCAGAGGCCAAAGTAATGAGTAATGAGTATTGCGTATGTATGAGTAAAGTAATGAGTACTGAGTAAGAAGTGAGTATGAGTATGTAATGAGTACCGAGTATTGAGTATGTATGAGTAAGTATTGAGTATTGAGTACGTATGAGTAAGTATGGAGTATTGAGTAGTGAGTATGCACAAGTATAGTAACGAGTACAGAGTAAGGATCGTGTGCGAGTAAGGTATTGAACATGGAGTGATGAGTTTGCAAGAGTAAGGAGTGAGTATGAGTAGAGTAGCGAATATTGAACACAGTACGTACAGAGTAGTGAGTAACGCAACGAAAGAGTAATGAATAAATAACTAATACGAACGGTTGACTATCGAATTGTCTTCCTTGGTAAGTATTGAACCTTGTATGTGTATGTAGGCATTGTTTATTGTATTGTTGTAGCATGAGTATGTATGTATGCATGTAAAATGAACTCCATGTATATCCGACCCAAAGTAGTCGGCGTACCGCGGTTAGCACGCGGTATATGCGAAATTCATATTCAGCGTAAGCTGACCCCCTAGGGGGAACGTTTTTAGTGTGCAGGTACTCGAAGCTGACCACCGTTCGAGAGAGTAGGACGGGGACTGCTATGTAAGCATGGGTAGTTGTATAATAGGGTTTGTATTTGTAATGTATTGTGAAATGGGAAGTTCCAAACTGTATCGGTAATTTAAGGATTGTAGTAGACTCGGTATAGTATTGTATTGGAGTTGTATTTGAATTATGGTTGAGTATGCAAGGGAAAGCAATGTATTGTGTAGAGTACTCGGTATGTTCAATTCATCAGACCGATAGTATGTAGTATTGTAACTCGCCTTGTTAGTCACGTGGGTGACTAACGGCATTGTACACCCCGTTGTGTATGGAGTATCCGCTGCGAAGGTAAGTATTGTACAGTAATGACGGTTTTAGCGGTAGGGGTGTTACAAAAAGTGGTATCAGAGCGAAGTATCGCTCTGATGGATGAAATACCGAGTTTAGGAAAATACCGAGTTAGGAATTGGAGATTTAGGGCTAAGGGTTGAGTGTTAGCGTGTGAGGTACGCTAGTTAGGAACTTCCGTGAACCGGAGACCTACAACAACCATACCCCGCCCTCCGCAACCCACGGTATTAAGTTGGGAGAAGAACGCCAGAGAGATGGAAAGACCTCTCACACTCGGGTAAAACCCGATCTGGCAGTTGCAAAACAACCTTATTAGAAAAAGAACCTGTCATACGGTAGGTTCCGAGAATTGGAAGTCCCGAGGACGGTTCCCGTTGAATGACAATGACCGCACTTAATGGCGGAGAATGAAGATCCTAACACAAGGATAATGGAATTTATGGCACCATGGGGCGACATGCTTCGCAGTCGCGAGAACCATGAGTAGCCAGCAAGGAGAGAAGCACAATCGCGCAATGAAGCAAGGAAGATAGAGTAACGAACCTGAGACAAGAGAGTCTACGGACGGTAATACTTGATAATACCAACAACGGTATACAAACCGACTAAGGAACTAGTCGAGGTTGGATTAATACCAAACCTACAAGCTAAGAGGCTATAATAACCGAACAAACATGGTTTAGATAACTATGAAAGTATTCATAGAACATACACCTATAGGACTACAACGTGGTTCCTAAGGATAAGTCAAGCCTCGAAAACCACAGTGAAGGTGGGAGACACCTGAATTGACGACAATCATGTCAAGTATACTGAGAAGCGACTCAGGAGATTGATCACCAAGATCAAAAGATCAAATGAAGACCTAATAAAACCACCAATTATGGATGGAAACGATACCGTAACTGGTATACGTTAACTGAAAAACAACCTACCCGCGCACTTGCCCAGGGCAAGTGCAGCAACTACAAGACGGTTGGAAGACTTTTAACAACCCGCAAATACTTGCTAAAGTACCGCTATGACGAATGGAGCAAATATAGGATTACCAGTCCTAAGGATTAAATAACGAAACCTCGGAAAGGCCTAACGGCCCGACCATTGTATCAAGAACATACCAGTCAGCAAGAAGCTGGACTTGGTCAAGACCTCAGACATGGCGGCACCATGAAGAACTTCTTTTAACACTGAACTGTTATTTCAAAACTCAAATTTTCTTTCAAAACCACAAACCCTTCTTTTAAACCTTGGATTTTTAAGAACCAAACAGACGGAATTACGGTGAGTATCATAGAATGATACAAGAGGAGTTGACAATAGAATACTTCACCTAGGCGTGTGACGAGCACTACGAGTGTACCCAAATACGGGATGTGGGACGACCGCACTCCGAAGGAGCTTGCGGGCCTGACAGATAGTTAGGTAAGTGGTAACGTACCAACATGGTACCCCACGTATGTATACATGTAGTGTACGAAACACGGGAAGTAGTCAACTCCGCTCTACGGACCATAAGTAAATTCGAAACAGAACAGTTGGATACCTCAAACGAGCAAAGGGAACTCAGATAAGCTTACAAGCTAAGGAGTCAAGAACCTACTACAGGAGGATGATTAAGAGTTAAAAGTGCGAGAAGCACTAACAACTGAATAAAGACATTGGATATGTCTTGAATATATTAAAGTAAAGCATGATGACTGGAAGGAATACCCAGTCTAAACACAGTAAGGCAAATGCCTAACATTAACACATCAGTGTACGATGAACGGGATAGAATTCCTAGAACCACTACCACAAATACACAGGGTGATCATATATGGTACTGAAATTACCATTCATCACCGAAGGGAATACCAAAACCGTTATAACATAAGGAGAATCACCAGTGATCTACCCTAAGAACGGGAGACGTTATAACCCTCAACGGATAATTCAGATCCGAACCGCAAGGTAGGATAACAAACTGGACATACCCATAAATGTCGGCCAGATGTAATGGCATAATCAGTAATACCCAGGAGCAATCCATAAAGGGTATCAAGTCAACACAGCTGAAAGAGATGTCGTGGTAAGAACACCACAGTCGGAGCAAACATCCGGTTAGAACACCAAAGGGATCCCACTTGACAAGGGATACCCCAAATTAATAAATGGTATCGATCTATACCAAGATACGAAAGGGTCTCCAATAAACGGAAGCGTGATGCGACGATCTTATCATGGAGCCCAGTATCACCTCCAAACCCGGCAATGGATTATGGAGAAGTAATCACTTGGGAACGACGTATGATGAGCAGAGCTCTAGGCAATGGATTATGGCTAGTAAGCCATTACCACACACAACCCAACGGTTGCAAAACCATTGTGAACCATATGGAAAGTTGTCAAGGACGACACCGATAGAAGAGTAACAACCAATGAGCAAGGATACCCCTCATAACTGTGAGACCGCAAGAGCGGTGAACACATGGATTCCAAGAATGGGATACCATCAATAAATGTCCGAAGATATATCCCTTTCGGAACTACTAATGCAGTGAAGCTTGAGCATACAAACATTGCCAAGCGACATAAAATAAGCTTCAACAACAATTATTGACAACCCGAGGAGTAACCGGTTCAGAAAGAGCACGAGATGTGGGAACAAAAGTATAAGTAAATAACGCTCAAGGAGCTCAGGAGTATAAACACCAAACCATGGTATAAATGGTGGAAATGCACGAGCTCAAGCTAGTAACAGCGGATGCCATGTAAACCAATACTGTAGAACCAGTAAGAAAGGGTGCGCAGCAGGCGACCAGAGTATGTGGGTAATCACCCAATGCTACGGAAATTGTTAATACGAGATAGTGGACAGACCGGGCAATAAGCCAGAAGTCTACACCAAATAACGAAGCACCACACAAAGAAGTAGTATCAATTCCTATTTCACATAAGAGAGTTACTGCCAAGGGTTCACGCCTCTGCACTCTGTAGGACTGAGTGTTTTGGTATTGCACTTGTGCAGTTAATGATCTAGTGGGATAGCTAGGAATATGGAAAATGTAAGTAGTGGTAAATGCTTCCTTTCACCAACGAACATGGCATAAGCCAGTTAAGCAAAAGCTTAGAAACAAACTGTGCGGCCTAAGGCCAAAGAAGTACGAAGAGTGTGAAACACACAACAATCACAAGATGTGAATTCCATTGGAATAAAAGTGAAAGGAGACTTAAGAAAGTCACAAGGACCGACGCATCGAAAACGCAAGGTCATACAAGTAAAGAGCACTTGTACTGAACCAGAGAAACTGGTATAATTCAGAAGCTACTAACAATAGAGGAAGCACTACAACTAAGTAGTGACTTAACCTCAACCGACAATAAGTCGGAGGAACCAAGTGAATGACACTACAAAAACAACAACATGTGTATAGATTGCCAGAGAGCTGGTTATAAATCTAAAACTCATCGAGTTCGAGCACGGTAAAAGAATACCACGCGACATGGAACAAACCTTATTCCCACAACAAGAGGGATAAAAAGATGATGTGTAACACGTTAAGGATAACGAGAAGGGCGAATAACCCAAGTTATCAGGGTCGCGCAGCAGAAGCTAGTGGGCCCAGAATTCCAAGTGGAATACACCTAGTGAATAAAAGGTTAATCATCAATGCCTCGAAGCCACTTAGGCTAGAACCGAACCCGGTTAAGAGTTAAATAACTCCGATGAAAATTCTTGATGCAGGGACTAACCGGTAATACCGTTAAGACCCATTGATCAAGGAACATTGTATAATAGACCGCATGGAAACTGAACCACTCCATGACGGCTGAATGCCTTCGACCAATGTCCAATGTTGACACATGGTAGATTACGTGGGCGTAATCCCTTTTAAGGGGGGTAGAGCAAAAACCGCGAAATGTATGTTTGACGTGATAGGTGCGTAAACTACAATGCGCATAGCGCAAGGGAATTCGTTTTGATGGTTGATACTTATGTTACATAAACATTGTATTCACTCATCGTGTAATTGTAGTTATTTGGGAAATAAGAATAGAAAGGAGTAGAGAAACTCCAGGGGAATGAGGACCCCGATTGGTAATAGTATGAGGAATGAGTATGTATGAGAGACTTGAGGAGCATAAATCGGTATGGAACCGATGTATGTAATGAGTATAAATCGGTATTCAACCGATGTATCTTATGAGTATAAATTTGGTATAGCAAATTAATGGGATATTATACCCACGAATTTCCTAAGTATAGTAGTTGGAGAAGATGTAGTAATAAGTGATGAGATGATTAGTAAGTAGGTAATTGAATCATACGAAATGGGAAATGTATGTGTGTGATTATGAGTAGCAAGATTAAAAAGATAGAAAACGAAATAATGTTTGACAATCTGTCTGTTTGTATTGAGGTGGGAAGTGGAACTTGATTTGCTAGTGATCAAGGGAAGCCGAACACAAATTGGGGTGGAAGGATAATTCAACACCAATGCTGATCACATTGGGGTTGAAGGACTCTGGAAGCTCCCCTTAAGTGGTCACAGAAATAACACTAGTAATAGGTATAATCATCATAAATGGTATTTGGGAGATGTATGCAAGTTTTCAAAATGAATTTCCAAAACTAATTTGGTACAATGTTTTCTACAAACTCGAGAATAAGGATCGGTTTTGAAACCGCTCCCACGGGCGCTAGTGGATCTTCCATGCCTAGGCACGGGTATCCGGTCGAAACCATAGGAGGAGAAGCTAGTTTTGAGTCGGTGGGAGTGTTGATTAGTTTTGAAACCACTACACCGTTCGTGCGATGATAGTGTGTGTTTTGTATTTTTCCAAGGGCACTGGGGCAGCGTAGTCCCGAAGTAAGTATGCGTAAGTATGAGTATGAGTAAGTATGAGTAAGTGAGTAAGTGCCTGAGGATCTCTATATGTGCAAATGAATTTGATCTGAACCAAAGGACCGTAGAGCCAGAAAGTGTAAGTGCTCAAGTCATGACGGCCGTGAACCAGAAAGCGTAAGTGTTCAAACGTGACCGGTACCTGAGGGATCACTCGACTTGGGGGAGGATGGTACCTAATTGTCTGCGGATGGACCCCCTTGGAGAGAAGTAAAACGGATATTTTTGATTGCTATGCATGCAGTGACATGCTGTTTGGATGCGTAGTATGCATCATGTCAGACATTTGGAGTTTGACAGGTTATATGTAGAGGTCATAACCTTAGCATAGAGTATTTATACGAGTAACAATATTAGATTCACCAACTTTGAGGGCAAAGTTCTTTAAGGGGGTAGATTGAAATACCCCGAACTTAAATATGGTGAATAGATTATTTTAATATGGTATTTAAGGGCCTAATAGTGTAAGTAATTTTGGTAAGGAAAATAAATCCAAAAGAAATGAGAAAACGCTTAGAAAGCGAAAAACGCTAAAATAAGCGTTAAATAACCATAGGAGGTACGAGACCTCGGTTAGAGTATTATAAGATTCATAGGCTTATTCATGCCTAATTAGTATACGGGAATGATTCCCGAAGAAAACGGATCCAAATAATGTATTAAAACGCTAATAGAGCTTTAGCGCACGTTTTTGAGAAAACTCGAAAACGTGATTAAGTGGTCAAACGAACCCGTAAAAATTATAGTTCATTAAATAACTATAATTAAGCATTAACGGAAGCTTAATAACCAATAAAAATAAAGAAACGAGAAAATTCCGGAAAACGGGCCCGGTTAGTGAACAGTACCGAAACCGGGTAAAATAACGAGCGTTTTCTGTAAAAGACGAGAAACGCTCCAACTAGTAGTACAATAGGGGGCCGGTTTTAACAATTAATTCAGCCTCTCTCACACACACACACTAGTTAACTAATAAATAAATCAAAAAGCAATAAAGTAATAAAGCAAAAAGCAACTTATACTACCTTTCCTTCTCTCTCTCCTCCCATTCCTTTCTTTCCTACGTGAGCACTCCCCCTCCTGAACCCTTCTCTTCCTCCTCTGGTGGCTACCGATTTTTGAGCTCTCCAACCAGCTCCCATGGCAACTCCACCTTCTACTCACCTCATACTCAAGCCATATTAAAGCTCCAAATGAGAAAAAATGTACAGATTTTGCTCTATCTTCAAGCTACATTCTATCTTTCAAAATCCGAAAAATGAGCAACTTCTCCATGGGTTTTCCCCATTGAAGAGAAAAGCACACCATTATGGAGCTTGGAGTCTCTCTTTCCAACAAGGTAAAAATCTCCATAAAAGATTTAATTTTCTCCATCTTCCTTTGGTATCCAATTTTTGGCCCTTTGTAATGCCTTATTTTTCTCTCTCTTTTGAGCATCAATTTCACCTAGCAATGGTGGTGGATTCTCCTTCTTGAACCAAGGGCTAAAACCCCTCCTAAAACACTCCAAAGGTAAACCCTAGAATCTTGTTTTGAACATCTCAATGAGTATAAATTTAAGAGTTAGTGTATTAATTATACTTGTCTTTGTGTGCTTGGGTGATGGGAATGGAGTTTGGCAACTCCATTCCCCACAAAACCGATTTGGACAAGAAAGAGAAGAGGAGGAGAAATGGAAAAGAAATGAAGGAATCAAAAGCTCAAGGTAAGAGCTCCTTCTTAATGCTCAATTTAATGCATTAGTGTAATGGGAATGGGTCAACAAATAAAAGAACCCAAACTATTGTACTAGTATTGTAGTTGTGGACGTTTGAGTATTCATGAGAAAAAATGTGGATTTGTAGGCCTTAGAGCCAAATGAATGGAGTATGTGTATTAGTATAGCTATTTGAGGAAGTAATGATGTGTTGGTATTGTAATTGAGAAGTATTGGTGTATTGGGATTTTGTATGTGTGCTGGTAGAACCCTTGTGGTTTGGCTAGGATAGGGATGAATTTGATGAGAAAGGACATGTGTGGATAAGTAAGGAAAGTAGGTGAACTATGACGAAATTTTAGTAGGAATTGTGAATTAAGAATGACTTGGTGAATGGGAGAACCAAGATGTGTATTGGGTTATTAGAGATGTTTAGTAACCATGGAATGGTAGTAGTGGTATGTGAATAAAATAGTGTAAAATCTATAGCAAGAAGTGTAGAAAATGCATTGTAGAAACTAGGAAAAATTAGTGTGCAAGATTTGGTAAAAAGAGAGTTGGACTTTGGTATAGGTAGTGTAGTCGATTGGAAATGATTATGAATGGTAAAATGAAGTTAGGACAAGATGCAAAATGCAAAGAGAAGTGTAGAAATGCACATGTGCAAGTTGTAGAAATGAGAATGGAAATTTGTAGAAATTGGGCAAGAAGTTGAGTATGGATTGGACCATGGATTTGAGGTGGTTTAAGGAGTGTTTTGAGGTGTATAATTATGTAGGAAACTTGTGGAAAGTTTATGGAATGATTACGGGTGGATTATGGGTTGATTTGGGGTTGAAAAATGACCTTAATAGTAGTTTTTAGCAGGGTCCGGGACTTAGGATATGTACCAAGTCCCGGACCGCTTCAAAAAAAGGCCCGAGAGTGAATGCAGGAATTGGTCCGAGACTTAAGTCCAGGACCAAGTCCAAGACCAGGTCAAAAAATCAGCCGAAAGCACACAGAAGCATTGGTCCGGGACTTAGGGTCCGGACCAAGTCCCGGACCACCCCCAGAATTCAGAAGAGAGTGTTTTTAAGGGTTCTAAACATGGGGGATTGATTGGTAATGGTTTTAGGAGTTGTTAAGGCCTTGTTTGGTGACCTTTAAAGGCCCTAAGAAGTGTAAACAAGTATGAGAAGTAATTAAGAAAGTTGTAAGTTTAAGAACATTAAGTTAAACCAAAACAACGGGATAACGGGGTAAGTACGGGAGTAGTGGTTATGTATGTATTGCAAACTTAGTATTAATGGAACCATTTGGCATGTAGCCGAAGGTTCAAGAATAAGGCTCGAGGAACGAGAGTGAACCAAAGGAACAAGGGAACATCCGGTGAAGTAAATTCCGGAAAAAGGTTTGATTTTCTCATGCCCCGTATGCTAACCGAGTTACGTTGATTTGTGTGTTGTATGCCAGCTAATCAAGACTAAAGCATGAAAACGGTTTATTGCCTATCACTGTATGTCTTGCTGTATGCTGTATGAGCTAACCTTCTTGATTGATTGTGTGGCTTCATTTAGTGCCTAGATCGACTCATAGATGAGTCCAGTTGTGTATTGACTCTTAGTAAGAGTCACGTTGTGAACTAATGGAACCGTAGCAACGCACTAAACTAACGAATCAATAAACGATAACACAAACCAATGAACTCACTAGAATGTGAGAGAGTGTACGGGAGTAATAACCTTTCGATAATGGTAGGAGAATCGAAATGAATAATCCACAAATAATAAGTAGTGGAAGTATATAAGTAACCTCTATTAGAGGAATTAATCTTGGTGCAAGACATGAACCATGAGAGTAGTAAAGAATGATGAGGGATCTCCAAACCCCTTAGCAATTAGTCGACCCATTATGAGAGGACCCGACTGATGTAAGTAATGTCCCGAACATGAGAGTATTCGATGCGTTGGGGAAACCCTTAAATCTGAGGATACTAGACGGTGGTAATTCCCTAAGCTAGTGGAGGTTATCATGAGATACTTCTAGGCTAATCCATGAGATGTAATGTACTCTGAGAGAAAAGTGTTGGGAATTTGAGTAGTCCGGTAAAAACGGACATTTGAGTATTTGAGGAGCTAAGCGTATAGCCCTCGTATTGTAGGTCCGGTGGTGAGTCTTGTGTATGACTCCGCCCAGAGGCCAAAGTAATGAGTAATGAGTAGTGCGTATGTATGAGTAAAGTAATGAGTACTGAGTAAGAAGTAAGTATGAGTATGTAATGAGTACCGAGTATTGAGTATGTATGAGTAAGTATTGAGTATTGAGTACGTATGAGTAAGTATGGAGTAGTGAGTAGTGAGTATGCACAAGTATAGTAACGAGTACAGAGTAAGGATCGTGTGCGAGTAAGGTATTAAACATGGAGTGATGAGTTTGCAAGAGTAAGGAGTGAGTATGAGTAGAGTAGCGAATATTGAACACAGTACGAACAGAGTAGTGAGTAACACAACGAAAGAGTAATGAATAAATAGCTAATACGAACGGTTGACTATCGAATTGTCTTCCTTGGTAAGTATTGAACCTTGTATGTGTATGTAGGCATTGTTGAGTGCATTGTTGTAGCATGAGTATGTATGTATGCATGTAAAATGAACTCCATGTATATCCGACCCAAAGTAGTCGGCGTACCGCGGTTAGCACGCGGTATAGGTGAAATTCATATTCAGCGTAAGCTGACCCCCTAGGGGGAACATTTTTAGTGTGCAGGTACTCGTAGCTGACCACCGTTCGAGAGAGTAGGACGGGGACTGCTATGTAAGCATGGGTAGTTGTATAATAGGGTTTGTATTTGTAATGTATTGTGAAATGGGAAGTTCCAAACTGTATCGGTAATTTAAGGATTGTAGTAGACTCGGTATAGTATTGTATTGGAGTTGTATTTGAATTATGGTTGAGTATGCAAGGGAAAGTAATGTATTGTGTAGAGTACTCGGTATGTTCAATTCATCAGACCGATAGTATGTAGTATTGTAACTCGCCTTGTTAGTCACGTGGGTGACTAACGGCATTGTACACCCGCCGTTGTGTATGGAGTATCCGCTGCGAAGGTAAGTATTGTACAGTAATGACGGTACTAGCGGTAGGGGTGTTACATACTCGGGTAAGTTCTTCTACTCTAGTGAGTTCTTCTACTCGGGTGAGTTCTTCTACTCAGGTGAGTTCTTATACTCTGGTGAGTTCTTCTACTCGGGTGAGTTCTTCTACTCGGGTGAGTTCTTCTACTCGGGTAAGTTCTTCTACTCGGGTGAGTTCTTCTACTCTAGTGAGTTCTTCTACTCTGGTGAGTTCTTCTACTCTGGTGAGTTCTTCTACTCGGGTGCTGGAAGGTGCAAGACTGCAGAGGTGATGGTCTTATGCAAATGATGAAAACTAATTACTGGAGTGCCAAACATGGCAATGATGATAAGGTGTATGCAATCAAAATGTATGAAAGATACTCGTTCAAAACAGGAAACTGTTGGAAAAGGTGCCAAACGTGGCAATGGTGAGGTGTTATGCAGAAGTTGTAAAATGTAATTAAAGTGTTTGTTGGAAGCTTGTCCAAAACAAGATACTGTTGACAAATGTGCCAAACATGGCAATAAGGATTAGAAATTGTCCAAAGCAAGACATTGCTAGAATGTGTGCCAAACGTGGCCATGATGAGGTTTATGAAACCGAAACGTTTGAGGAAAAATTGTTCAAGACAACAAATTGCTGACAAAGGTGCCGAACGTGACAGTGTTTGAAGAAAATTTTGTTTACTGAAAAGAAAGTGAAATTATCATTTCTTGACTAAAGATTTCAGACTTGTAATTTATCTCCTAGGAGATAACGGGCTACTAGTGGGGTGTGGTGTTTGATGTGGAGATCTTTTGAGTGGTGATCAAGGCATATATGTGCATGTAGTATATGATTTGAAGGTAAGGGCTTATGTGGGCCTGTGTAGTGGTAGTGTGGAGGTAAGGACTTATGTGGGCATGTGTGGTGTATGATGTGAAGGTAAGGGCTTATTTGAGCCTGTGTGGTGAAGTGGCGTTTGTGTGGTTGTGGTGCTTGAACTCCAAATTTTAGTTGGTGTTGTCATGGCAATTGTTGGAACCAACAATTGTCCCTAGTATTCTTTCCATTAGATAATCTGAGCTAGAGTTCATGGAAATCGATCAGGATGATCGATCGCCACCAGTATTTCCTTTGATTAAACGTGCGAATGAGTCTCGTCCTTACAAGGTCAAGGCTTATGTTTTGATGTGGTGCTTCCTAACCTACACTCAGCGAGTTTGGTGTTTGCACTTGTTTCCTACTTACGGTCACAACTTCTAACCATTGGATGTGACATTAAATGGATTTACGCATTCGATCTGTTACTTTCACGTGATTAAATGCACAACTACCAAGTCGGAAGTCTTTAAAGCTTATAACGTGGCCATGGGATATGATGAAAGACAATGGGACCATGGAGGGATATTTGAGGTATGAGGAGCTAAAGAGGTAACCAAAGCTGTGCCTTGCGTCTTCTCTCGAATTCATCCTCCTTGTCTTGAAGTCGTTTAGCTGCTTCGTGTTGACATTATTTTCGAACTTCTGGACTTGGACTTTTGAAGTTGTCCTTTGCACCATTTTTCTTCTTTTTGTCATTTGGATTTCTTTGAGGAATTTTGGGTTTGCCTTTTTGTTTTAACCTTTCTTGACTTCGCCTTTGGGGTTCTTGTGTCTCCCAGTTTTGAGTTTTGAGAGATGTTTTGATGTTAGCTCCTTGGATCATGTGTCACTCTGGGACCATTTGTGGATCGTTTCGTCATGCTGATAGCAGCATTGCTTCTTTGGACTGATGAGAACGTTATTTGAGAGTCGGGCTCCTCACTTCTTTTGGTCATCGGCTCGGACATTTATCATTGGCTGGCTTATTTTGTGGAGTTCATAATATCAAAAAGGGATATGTGAAAGGCTCAACGGGGGTGCCTAGGGTTTAATGTCAGGGTTCACAAGCTTTGGCTATGTGGGGTTGTACCTAGGTGCTTCGTCATTCTTGGCAGTTATGTATCCGTTCTTTGTTACTTTTCACAGGTCTTATAGTAAATTTACAAATTATCTCCTTCGATCGGAGTTATGCCGTTTACCTTACCTTTGAATGTGGTCTCACCGAAGTTATAAAATGACACGCTCGTTCACTCATGGTTTTTCCGCTCAAGACGCTTTCATGGGATTTTCACTTAGAAACTCGTTCACATGTTTAAACGAAAGATGAAAGATGATGAATCTAAACTCATATTGCCCCTAATATTGATTTGGGGTTTGTGACAACACCTAAACAGATGTAGTTT
>JAIOTZ010001091.1:0-39384 GCA_023374045.1 Limonium bicolor | reverse complement strand
TCAGATTTTACAAATGTCACTCTCAGTTCTGTATAATAATTTTTCAGAGGCATAGTCTTTGCTGCCCTGTGTTGTTTGAGGGTTAAAACTGCATTAGAAAGATAACTAAGTAGTTAGATAACGTGGGGGAAGTAGGTACCAAACCAATGAACAAAACAGAAGGAAAAAAAAACAAGTTCAAGTTTTAGTTTTTGCATATTTTTCAGTCTCTGAAATTCTTGTGTTCTATGCACGCTAACTTCTCAGGGGTTGAAACCTTGGTTAACACTAAGCTAAGTTTTTAGGCAATCTAGGGGGAAAACCAGAAGCCAAGTACGTGAATAGACAGAAGAAGAAAATAAGAAAAGAATATGACAGTTTCGGATTTCAGTTTTCTGTAGTTTACAGCTTCTGTAAAACCAATTTTCAGAGATGTTAACAGCCTTATTTTGAGTTGTTTTTAAGTCCAAGACCTTCCTAATACTATTATCTAGTTGGGTAAAATTTCTGGGTGAGGTTAAGAACTGATCAATGGACTAAAAGAAAGTTTGTAAAGCTGCTGTACAAACTAGAGTTTACAGTTTCTGTACAGTTTTTGCCTCTATATAATGAACTTTTAAAGGGGTTAACAGTGTTGTAATAAGTTGTTTTTGGTTTAAAACTTTCCTAATACACCTAGCAAGTTGGGTAAACACTTTAGGAAGATTTGGAAACTGATTTATAACCAAAAGGGAAGCCTAAAGAGGAGCTGTGTAGATTTGGTGTTAACAGTTTTCTGCATTTTCTAACTTCTGTATAATGAACTTCCAGAGGTGTTATCAATGTTGTTTTGGATGGTTTTTAATCTCAAACACTTCATAATACCATTATCTAGTGGTGTAAACCTTGGGAGAATTCGAAAACTGATTAATGAACTAAAAGCAAGGTGAAGAGGTGATGTACAGATTGTAGTTTTCAGTTTTGTTTCAGAATCTTGCTGATTCAGTGTATTTGGATACTGAAGTTGGGTGAGTACTTTATTGGTTGAGTCTGGAGTTTTAAAACATTGTTAACACCTATAACTAGTTAGGTAAATACCGGGGGGAAAGAATGAAACCTTAGTTGAACTGAATAGATACAAGAACCAAGAGGGAATGTGTAGAATGTTGTTTCAGATTTCATTAATATTGTAGTTCTGTATAACTGAATTGTAGGGGCATTTCGAGTGTTCTTAGAGCTGGTTTTCAACTTAAAACATCTCTGGTATTGTTAAGCGAGGTTATAAACACTTGTAAAAAAAGGGAGAACAATTTAATGCAGTACAAAGAGAAACTGAGTGAGAGTATGCGTAGGATTGGTGTTTCAGTTTCTCTGATTGTGTGTCTCAGTATAGCTGAACTTTTAGAGAGTTAAGAGTGTGATGATGGTTTAGAAATAATCCCAGATCATAACTAGTAACTGCAACTAGGTTAGCAAAAAGAATTCAAGAAGGTTAAACATCAGATTTCTACATTAGAGGTGAAGTTAGATAAGATAATGCATGGGAATTGTGTGCAGATTTGGAAACTTTAGTGCTTCTGTATAATAGGGTTTGAGGGCGCTTTTGAGACTATGCTGTCCTGATAATAAGGCTAAAACATTGCTAACCTACTTAGCTAGGGAGGGAATAAAACTTAGGGGAATTAAAATCCACCTGGGTTAAACTTGTTACATGTTAGTGCTCATAATACCCTAGGGCGTTAGCTCGAGGGAAGTACTTAGTTAACTAGTAAAACAACGATGTACGCGTCGTATGAATTAAATAAACTTCTAAGGTGAGTACTTGGGTAATTCTAAGGGCTAGAATAAATTTGTACACTCAACAACCCACCTGGGAAATAACACCCGATATACCTGAGATAAACTAGGAAAAAGTCATCACATGAAATCATAAACTGACACATTGTTCTTAATTAACGTTAGGGTCGCGACGAACGCCAACCGGGACCTTGTGCGTGAGACAACCTCTCCTTCTGAATGAGATATGGATATGTGTGGTCCGTATGTTGCTGTGTTACACGGCTTGTTTGTTGTGTGCCTTGTTTGACAATGACCATAAGACTAAAGCATGAAATCGGATTGCTTGTTGTGACTTGCTTATATGCTTGTTATATCATTGTTGCATATTACTTGCGCGCACATAGTAGTTTAGTCCCTTTCTCATTTATGGAACTCTGAGATGGAACATGACGAACTACGTAAACAAAACAAAAGAACTATACAAAGAGAAAACTCCTCTCTAACTATAGAGGACTTCTAACGACACCCACTATGGTGTTAAGCTATTGATGATAATGATAAGTAAATATCAGCTGGTGGAACATGAGGATAATCCGGGAAGATGACTTCTTGGGCCGCGCGGTAGGGACGCTCAGGAGTTGGTATCTGCATCAGATCCTTCGACCGACTATTGGTGGAGCACATCCTGGGGTCTAGAGGTGACCCCTCTTCCTCGACGCATGACGCTGGGAATGAAGGATTAGCTATGGAGAAGACGTTCTCCATCTTGTGGTGATAAGAGAATTCACACACAGCCTTAAAGAGATAAGGAACAATTGGCACCTACATGATAAGGTCACAGGATCTAAACTATATCCCCAGACCTGGTGCAAGGAAAGAGAAAGGAAATACACACCATGGGAATAAAGGAAAACATGTGTAATAAGACCAAGCAAATAAGAAAATTCACAAATGTGATTCTTTAAGAAACAAGGGCTGAATAGCACCTACATAATAAAGTCTTGGGATCTAACCTATATCCCCTGACTCAGTGCAAGAGAAGGAAGGTAAACTTGTGTAATGAGAACAAGAAAACAATACGTAATCTCATGAATGATTCCGGAGTGAGGATCAGCGGTATAATATACCTATGCACACGCCTTATTATTTACATGATTGTTGTTGCTATACTAGCAGCTTGTTGTGCTTGGTTGTGTGTTTGATGTTGCTATGATGCCAGCATGTTATGCTTGGTTGCTTGTTGCTTATGCTTGCTACCTTTAAGTGTGTATTATATCATGATGTATTGTGGTGCGCTTTACTACTTTATTATAGCATGTAAATTAGACTTAATAATATTTGACCAAGTAGTCGTGTAGCCCGGCAACATACGGGCTACACATATTCATACTCAGCGTAGTTTGCTGAGTCCTTTACAACCCAATTTTTTTTTAGGTATTGAGCCGGACGGTAACGGAGCGTAGGCGGGATGGCTACCATGGGGGTAGTCCATGAGGGAAAAATTTTTGAGTTGTAGTAGTATGTTTAATATATGGGTTGTTACTAAACCCGAGATGAAATTTTCAGTTTATGATTTGGAAATTTTGTTGTAGACACTCAGTATTTGGGAATTGTATTTTTGTTGTATGTGATTTTTGATAGAGGGTTGTTTCCAGTCATACAGACCGTAACTTGGTGTTGGAAGAGTGGTCGTGTCAACCACGTGGGTGGTCGTCTGTGACACCCGGGTGGAGTTTATTCCGCTGCATAGTTAACTTTTAATATGGCTAGGGGCGTTGTTCGTTTGGTTGGTTGTTTATTCGGGGGTGTTACAAAATCTCTAAGTGAATATTTGACTAGAAACACCACAAGGTTCCAGCACCTCCTTGAAGGCTCAAAATCGGCTGGGACAAATGGAACAAGGGGGTTCAAAAGCTGGACATTTTCGGTAGTAAGGAAACACTAGAAAAGAGGGGTTTTTGAACTTCTTTTTACCTTAAACCAATAAGGGAAGGATGTAGCTCACAAAGGTCTCCTTCAATCTTCAAATGGAGCTCCAGCCATGGGGATGAAAGTTGGAGTTTACAGATTTTGAAAGGAGGGAAATGTTCTCCAAGATGAGGGGAGTTCAATGGTGTAATATTTTTTTGTTTTGACTTTGTTTAGACCATGAAAAATGAAGAAGAAGAAGAGCTTGGTGGAGGGCTGTATAAATTGCCATGGCTGAAGGAGGAAGAAGAGGAAAGTCTGGGAAGAAGGAAAAAAATCGTAAGAGAGGAGATGGAAATGGGAGAGAGAGAGAATAGAAAAAGTAAGTTTTGTACTTTTACACTTTTTACTTTTGACTTTTATTTTCCCTTTTTTTTGATATTTTATCCATAAAGAGGGTGCTGAACTTACAATTAAAACTGGCCCCACATATTAGTTGAGCTGGGGGCATTTTCGTCTTTTCACAAGAAACGCTCGTTAAATTCCTGGTTTGGGCACTATTCACTAACCGGGCCTCGTTTTCTGGATTTTTCTCATTTATTTGATTTTAATGGTTCTTAAGCTCCCATTAATGTTTAATTATAGTTATATAATCAAGGGAAAAATCACGAGATACCCCTGTTTTCTTTCATAATTCACAATATACCCCTGTGGTTTTAGTAATTCAACTTTAAACATGCTTAAATATTGTCCAAAATTGATGAAACTTTACATGAACGATGCAAAAGTGTTATATTTTGGTCCAATATCAAATTTGAAGTTTTTTAAGCTCAAATGTGACCCGTGGGGCCCAATGAACAGTCACATATTCATTGGGTCCCACAGGTCACATGTGAGCATAAAAAACTTCAAATTTGATATTGGACCAAAATATAACACTTTAGCATCGTCCATGTAAAGTTTCATCAATTTTGGACAACATTTAAGCATGTTTAAAGTTGAATTACGAAAATCACAGGGGTATATAGTGAATTACGAAAGAAAACAGGGGTTATCGTGAATTTTCCCTATAATCAATCATAATTTTCATGGGGTCATTTAACTGTTTAAATTCACGTTTTTGGGTTTTCTCGAAAAACGCACTTTAAGACTCCGTTAGCATTTTAACGCATTATTTGGATCCGTTTTCTTCTGGAATTTTTCTCAAATGTTCTTAGTGTGTATGTATGGTACAAAGATGTATTTATAACCCTATTTAAGGTTATATACCTCCTAAGATAATTAAATACGTGTTTGTACGTTTTGTGACTTTTACGTGTTTTTCTTTTTCTTTTGGTTTTACTTTCTTCACCAATATTCCTAAGGAATTAATTATCCTTATAAAATCATAATTACATAATTAATTAACACATTTAAGTTTGGGGTATTTCAATTTTTCCACTAGTGATTTTTCGTAAGCCTATAACTATCTGTCATCAGCTATCAGCCATCAGCTAACATCGAACTAAGTGAAATACCCCAATTTTATGAGGATAGTATTAGTTATTTAAACCTAAAATGTGTGCTTAAGAAGAGTTTGAAAGGGCATTTATAGAGTAAGAGCTCATATGTTATGAAGAAATTAACATTTTAGTCTTAAGAGGAATTTTGTTACTTTTGAGTGTTTGAAATACTTCAACTTTCAAAAATGATTTTTTAACCTATAGATATATACTAATCTATTTAAATGATGGAGAAGTGATGTGAAAAGAAAAATCAAGTGTAACACCCCATCCAACAATAACACACTTACAATAAACTGTAGCGGAAAAACAACCTCATCACATTGCTTATCTCGTTGGTGTTACACGCCGTTAGCCACCCACGTGGCTAACAAGGCTAATACATACACATTGTACCGGTCTGACGGGCTAAATTCCCGAGCGACTACACATTACTATCCCTTCCCATTAATCACAACAACAACATACACCTTCCAACTATACCGAGTATTTATAACTAGTGCCGATAACAATCTCGGTCTTACTACACCTACTGTATATATACAACATGAACGATTACCCATGTACAACGACTACCCTACCCCGTCCTACTCTCGAACGGCTTCCAGCTCCTTGTACCTGAAATAGGAAAAGAAGAGAAAGGGTGGCCCCCAAGGGGCTCAGCACCTTTGCTGGTATGGTAATCCCGCAGCCCATATGCTACCGGGCCACGCACAACTAATTGTCGTCTTAACATGCGATTGATTATATTTAGTCATGCACGCAACTGTAAACACACAACACATAACATTTCGCCTCAATGGGCTCAACAAACGGATAATATATCCTTACTTGATAAGTCACTCATGGTATTCATTATTCCTAGAGTGTTCCTCCTCTAATGGAGCTACTTCCTTAATAGACGACACTTACCCTTAAATCGGGTTATCCTTAAACGCCTCTTATCACAAACTGGGAATCATATCCATGATCCACTCACTCCACATTATACAACATATAACATACACTACATACAACACCTAACAACACTTTGCACGTTTCCACGTGCACAACATAATACCGCAATAGATATTGCATCACAACAAAATACATAACATAACGGGAATGGTTCTCTTAGGAACCGACCCAAACATAGTTAGTTCACTGGGAGAGCCTAGAGGATGCTGTCAAACTCATGCTAAGCTCGTTTACATAACTCGTTACCGTTCTGTTAGGCGAACGAATAACTTAACATAAAGATGGATCGGGTTTAGTGACCCGAACACAACATACATAATCCCCAACAGACGTGAGTCAAGAGCCTTGGTTAAGCTCAGGGGTGATTGAAGACCAATGAAGGAAGACAATCAACAGAGAGGAAGCTGAAGAAACTGTATACAACAACTCCCAAACAACGCGCGACCGGAACAACCGGATTCCTCACCCCCCATAATATATAAATATTCACAGTTAAAGACTCCGCTGTGGAACCTATCACATCAGCACACAATACAGTACTAGAACTGGGTTAAACATACAAGGGAGATCCCTACATTCACTTACACAACATCACATAATCAACTCACGCATAGCCGTGGTTAGAACGCCCCATGGTTCGGGTCGTTTAATCCGAATACCAAACTCTCATGTGATCCTAGACTCAGTTAACTAAGGTTAACACTGTCGAGGTTAAATGGTATCGGAGTTGAACACGCCACATATATGAATTACTGTAAACTCATTACATGTTTTATCTTACAACGTGGCAAACATACAGAAAAACACATTGGCATACAAGCCGGTAGGACACAGGTTGCAAGAAAACCATACCTGTCACCGGAGTCCACTTTATCACGTCCACTTATGTTCCTCGAGCAATTCTCGAACAACTGTTAACATCACATGTGTTTTTTATTAACATCGGGGTTGCTTGATTATTTAATGTCTAATGCCTATAATTTTTCCCCGTTAACTTAGTTACATAACTTCACTTTTTAACTTGTTTTACTTTCACATTTTATTACAACTTTTCACCCACTTAATTGTCATTAAAACTCACCTAACAAGTCCTTAACAACTTTATAACATCATTACCTATCAATCCCCATCATTACATATCATTTTATAACCTTAAACAACATTTTTGGTCCGACCGACCTTACTGACCGAACTTGTCCAAGTTTGGTCCATTCCAGAACACATATCCGTCAAAATCTTCTACTCCGACCGACCTTGTAAGTTCGGTCGCATGTTCGGTCTATTCCCGAGAGTTTCTTCCCTTTGAAAATTCAAGCCCGACCGAACTTGCCAAGTCCGGTCCTATGTTCGGTCGGTTCCAGAAACTTAATCTGTACACAAAATACAAGCCCGACCGACCTTGCAAGTCCGGTCCCCAAGGTCGGTCCATTCCAGAAGCCAATTCTCGCAGGGTAAACTGGGCTCGACCGAACTTGCAAGTTCGGTCGCAAGTTCGGTCTGCCCCAGACCCTTGTTTTCCTTTTCTCATTCAACTCCAATCTTCACCACATATATCCTAGTACACCCTAACCTCATTTGGGCACTTCAACACACCTTTAGCCATGTACCAAACTCTTTAAATCACACACCAAAACCATTTTATCATTCACAAATTCCTTACAAAATTCTTAGCACTTGGAATGTTTCATCCTTAAGACTCCTAAGTGGTATTTCACCAATAATGACCACTATACCAAGGTGTTTCCTCTACACCTTAACATCATCTCTCAAACTTCTTTTCTTACTAACTAAATCTCCTTTTTCACATCTTACCTAAACATCACTTCTTCCTTGGATATCAACATTACCTAAACCTTAAACAACTTCCTAGGTCACCAAAACTTACTTAAAACACTTAGAACTTCTTACACATTTCCCAAATTTGGCCATAGCTTCTCTTGTATATACTCACATCCAAACACTTAGGGTTTTACCTTATTTCATTCAAGAACACCTAAAATCCATCAAACACATTTTTATACACAAACTTCACACATTTAACACTACATCACAATATAGTGCATAACTTAAATTGCTTGGCACTTAGGCTCTTAAATAACATGGCTCTTAGGCCCTTAAGTTGCTTAAACCATAAACACTGAATTTCCACAATATATAAGCCTTTGACCTGCAATTACACACACCAAGACATATGTTCTTTTACTAGTCTCTTAAGAACACTTTACTAAGTCATTCACCATTTGCTCTTTAGGTAGTTTTCAACAAGCATTATAAGCTCATTTCTCCTAAGGCATTAAACCACATTGAGATAGCATATTTACCCTTTTTCCTCACAACTTCTTTCTTGTTTCCTTGTAAAACCGGTAAGGTATTTGATTCCTTGTCAAGTTCTAAACAATATACAAACATCATAATGAGTATTCAAGCTTTAAGCTTCATCTCATTGTAAACCCTAATTTTACATTGTTTCAAAAACATTAATGTAGTTGTTTTACCTTGATCTTTGAAGAGAGTTTGAATATCTATGAAGAGAGGACTCCACCTAGTCCATGAAAGGTTGGAATGAAGCTAGAACAAAGTCACACAAAGAGCACCATCAATGTGCATTTTTGGTCAAGGTAAAAACATGGAAGAAACTTGATTTTTCTTTGAGATTCCTTACCTAGAAGCAAAGGAGGGTAATAATATGTAGAAAGGTGAGCTCAAGCTCCTTCAATGGTGAATCTCCATGGCACCAAAATTGAGTTCTTGAAGATTTGAAAAGGTAGAAGTGTAGAGCTTGACCTAACTAAGACAAATATGGTCTTAGAATTTGATTTGGAGCATGGAGTTGGATTTGGCAAGGAAATGAAGATGGAGAAGAGAGGAGCTGTAGCAAATCGTAAATGGAGGAAAGGAGAAGATGAAGAAACCGTGTGAAATGAAAGAAAAGAAGGGAATGAGAAGGTAAGTTTGCTTTTGGAGATATTTATGTTATAAAGCAAAATAGTACTTTACTTTAAGCTTTACTTTACTTATTTGATATGTTAACAAGAGTGGTGAGTCACCACACTTAAAAACCGGCCCCCCTTTTAGTTAGAAGGGTATAATAGTCTTTGTTGACCAATTTAATTACTTATAACATTATATGTTACAAACTAGCTTATAAAAAAAAATCACTATTCACAAAACAAGGCACATAGAAGTGAAATTTTTGATTTCCCATTGATATAGACTTCCAAATGTGATAGTATATAGTATACATGTTAATTAAAGAGTAATGATGGACATTTAGCCATTCAAAACTCATTTACAAGACAATTTTTCAAAAATGTGCTTTAAGACTCCTTAAAGCACATTTTGTATTTTAACTTGTTTTCAAGCTTGGTTTTCTTTGGTAATTGATTTAATATGCTCCTTAACATATTTATAAGGTATAGGTATGACCTTTAGGTCTTATACATATTTATCCCAAGCTTAGAGCACTTTTAGCCCATATTGACCTTAAGGTATTTATTTATGTTTTATTTAGTTCCAATGTCTACCAAGGTTCTCTAAGGGCTTAATTTGCCTTATTAAATCATAATTGAATATTATTAAGTCTTGGTAGGCTCTTTGGGTCCTAACCAAGTTCACTCATAGCTTAGAGCATGTTTTTGCTCAAACTGTGTCTTAATGCTTTATTGCATTTTACTATGGTTTAAACTGTTCACTAATGTTTCTAAGGCACTTTTTAGCCTTTACATACCATAGTTTGATATTTAAACCACATATCAAGGTTTGGGGTATTTCATCAAGTTTTAGTTAAGTTTGGAGATTTAAAGGCTTAAAACATGTTTTTGCCAAAAATGGCAAAAACATGTATTGTCCATTCATAGTAAATTATGAAAATTTTAAATATAGGGATTAAAATTAAATTTTAGGGATTTGAGGGACTGTTTAAAGGAATAAAATATGAATGGAAGACATGTGCACAACACATGCCACTTAAGTTAACAGATGAGAATGCCATCTTTCTCTCTCCTCATTCTTCTTCTTTTTCCTCAATATGATTTTCTCTATCTTCCCTCTCATATTGGTTGTGCTTAACTAGCCATGGAATAGTATGGCTGATCCTCACCTCAAAATACTTCATTGAATAGTAAAGTGAAGGATTTCGATCCTTGAGAATTTTTGTGATTTTGTAACACCCCTACTGCTAATACTGTCATTACCGTCCAATCTCCTTATACAATCCAGACTCACGCAGCGGATACTTACATACATACAGTGGGTGATACAATGCCATTAGCCACCCACGTGACTAACAATGCTACTACTACTACTACATACAGCATCGGTCTGATGGACCGGAATATCCGAGTACTACACACTTACGATATATACTCCAATTACCCAATCAGATACTAGAACTTCCCATTCATTACAATACTCCATTTCATACAATGCTCCATAGGTTCGATACATTACAATACTATACACCGAGTTTACTAAGATCCTTATACAAATATAATACCTCTCCCAAATTCATATCTACAACTACCCATTCCTCACAAACTACTTACTTCCTAAGTACAAGGGTGTACCACTTAGTACACCTCTACATTCTACTTCTACTATCCGAATGTAGCCACCGGTCTCTTACCTTGACCATATCCGCTTCGGGTACCTGCACACTAAAAACGTTCCCCCTAGGGGGTCAGCTTTCGCTGCATATGATAACCGCATACCCCGCGTACTAGTGAGGGTACGCCGACCACTTGGTCGAATACATGCGATTGATTTCATTCAAACATACATGCATACATGCTCTTATACATAATATTACAATACATTACGCAAGGAATACATACATACACTTCAATACATACTCTTCAACACATACATGGTAAATCATACAAGCCATCGGATATATACTTACCTTTCCGAAATCCACAATACACAATACATGTACAATACATACGCAATACATACACAATCCACCATACTTGTTAGCTCATGTTGGTCCACCCGGGTTAATCGGGTGGAGATTACTCTTTTACTCGTTCCACAGTACTTACGCATACATACTCATACTCATACATACTTACTTACTTACTCTTACTCATGTTAAGTCGTCGGGACCTCCGGCCCGGGGACTACTCCGTCCCACCACCGGGATTTACTTGACTCACCAATCCGGGATGCTACCCATTTAAGGGGTTTGGGCCGCAGACCAGTTTAAGAGTCAGGAATTGGATCCAACCTCTTGTGTCTCCTCATCCTCACGCGTGGCCGAAGCTATATCGGACTTCTACTCATTCCAATTTACTCACTTAAGTTAGGAGTTAGATAGTTAGGAATTTAGTAGAAGTCAACATCCAAGCCACATACACATTGCATTGTTCACATACACACCCATACAAAATACAATACAATATACAAGTACACTACGAGATACAAATACACTTCATCATCATTCATATATTTCATGAATTATACAAACTATTGTTCAAGACAAATATCAAGAACAATGTAAGCAAGCACAAGTAGGTGCAATATAGTCCGATTCATGCATTTATCTTATTAGGTGATCAAATAAGCACACAAATCGGGGTAACCAGATTAGGAAACAGGGCATGAAGAAATCATACCTTTCACCATTGACTTTGGACTCACCGACTCCCTTCGGTGTTCAACTATTTGAATCCTATCACATACATACAGTTGGATGGTTAATTATCCATAATTAACCTTACTTATTACTTTCCAAAAGTTTCCTAGTTTATACTTACTAACTCTTTGTTACTTAAATACATTTACTTAAGTTACTTACTTACAATTATTTTCTACGCTTGTTTATAGCCTTAATGACCTTCAAATATCATTAATTATATCTTAAGTATCTTATAATATCCTTACCCATCATCACCCATCCTTAACTAAGCTTTAAAACAAATTCTGTAAGGTTTTTGGCTTGGTCCGGGTTGTTGTCCGGGTTTACAAACCCGGACCAACACGCTGGAATACTCTTCGGGTAAGTTTAATGCATGGTCCGGGTTTAGAGCCTAGTATACAAACCCGGACCACTTGATTTTGTGAGTTACGGGTGCTTTTTATGCATGGTCCGGGTTTGTTATTCCTTTGCAAACCCGGATCACTTGTTTTGGTATGTTACGGGTATGTTTTTGGGGTGGTCCGGGTTAGTGTCTTGGTTTGTAAACCCGGACCATCCCTCTGTAAAACTTTCTGTCGTTTTTTCATGCTAGTTCGGGTTTGTGTGCTGGTTTGCAAACCCGGACTAGTTACAGTATTGCATTTTATGTAAGTTTTTGAACTTGTTTCAATTCCAAACTTCTTCCAATCTCTCCCCCAATATTCCTACATATAATCTAGCATATTTTAGCATTGATTAAGCACTTTAAACTAGCCTAATCCACTCTATAAAAATTTGTTACATTTATACACTCACTGTAAGTTTTTCTTCTCTGTTACTATTTTTCCTTCTCCAAGAATTGCTACAGACTTCCCATTCTTCTTCTCACTAACTCAATGATTCTCAATCTATCCTTACTTAGTTAAACAACTCCCAATACACCATTTACAACTCTACCCAACTACACTCTTTCTTCCTGTTACATACCAAAGTGAAATCTCTTATTTTTTCCTTCTCTGTACAACAGCTTTGTTCTTTCTTTTCTAACACACTCAAGTCTCTAAATTCCTAAACGAATTTTGACAGAGGTTCCCCACATTTCTAAATGTTCTCACCACATAATTTTGCACACTCCATACATTCACAACCTGTTCAACATTTACATTATTCTCCCACAACATACTAATACTCACTGCACAATTACCATTTACACTTACAACTTATTTACTTGTTTTCAAAGGCTTCAAACTACAATTACCAATCACATTAATATACCCATACTCTTCCTACTGTTACGGTGATGTCTAAACCATTGTTAAAACAACATACTTATACGCATACATACATCAAAACTGTACAGAGACTTCTCTTTACCTTGGGTTTCCTTGATTCCTTTTTCTTTCCCTCCTTCTCCTTCTTGCTCCTCTCTCTTTCTTTGTTTTCTTGGTTTATTTAAGCCAAGCTACACCATGTAACCAAGCACACACATACACACCAAAACTAGTGAATTTTCCATCTCACGTATTAAACCCTAACTTTGTGAGAAACCATTTAAACCACTTAGTAGGTCTTACCTTGAGCTTCTAATGGAGTTTTTTTTTTAAGTAGAAAATGACAAGACTTCAACTCCTCTTTGAAATGCCAATATCGGCTGAGAATGGAATAGTGGTGCTATGCGTGAGTTTTGACTTTTGCAAGGAACAATGGAAAAGAGTAAAGCTTTGGTCTCTTCCTTACCTTAGAACATGGAGAAGAAGATAGATCTTCAAATGGTGCTCTTCAATCTCTAAAATGATTACACCCTCAAAAATAAAGTTGGAGGTTTTAGATTTTTGAAGGGTGTAGAATAATCTCCTAAGCGATACGAATCCAACGGTATAATTTTTGTAGCATTTGGTGGTGGTTTAGGCTTTCAAAAATGGAGAGAAAGTGGCTGTTGTGAGAGGGTGGCTCAAATCTCCATTTTAGTCGCACAGGAGGAGAAGAAAAGAGAGGAAGAAGAAGATGCAGTACGTGAGGTGTTTGTGAGAGAAGAGAGAGAATAAGTAAAGTAGTTACTTTTTTTGTTTTTAATTGTTTTGTCTTTTACATATAAGGAAGGAATAAGGAAGATGGGTATGGCTATTATCAGCCGGCTACACACAGCTCATATGGGCTTTTAAAATGTTATTGCAATAGTGGACACACTAATTTACTTTATTTACACTATTACCCCACAACTTCCCGTTTTTGACAGTTTTTACTATTTTCTCGTTTTATTGATTTTATTGGCTCTAGACCTTCACTAATGTTTATTAGTGACTATTTGGTTGACCAAAATTATTACGAGTCTATTTGACCCGCTTAAAGTCACATTTTCCCGGTTTCCTCGAAAAACGCGCTTTAAGGTTCGTTTATGGTTTTAATCCATTTTATGGATCCGTTTTCTGCGGGGGTTGTTCCCCTATATTATTTAGGCATCATTAAGCCTTAAGAATTCATATAATACGCTAACCGAGGTCTCGTACCTCCTATGGTCATTTACGCTTATTTAGCATTTTCCGCTTTTTAAGCGTTTCTTTATTTCTTTTGAATTTATTTTTCCTTACCAATATTACTTAGGCGTTATTAGGCCCTTAAATACATATTAGAATTATTTTAATCATTATACTTAAGTTCGGGGTATTTCAGATTTCGTCCTTTGAAGCATGGTAGAAGGCTGTTTTTTTTGTTTACTCCTTTCTTTAAGATTTTGGCTGAAGTCTTCTGTAAAAGCTTATTGATTCTTCACTGCCGTTCTTTTGAACCAAAAATAATGAGATTGGAAGAAGTTTGGTCAAAACCCATTTCTATGGTTGTTTGACTTCAAATTTGATATTGAAATATATTCTTTATTTTATAACCTCCTAAATAATTTATAGGTATGTTGAGATAAAGATTTTAATGATTAGAACCCTTGAGGAATGAATTTTAAACCTTAAGGAAATTATGGGATTGAGATAATAGGAATGGTTTGGTTATGGATGATGAGTGCTAGTGTTGATTGTATTATTTTGTGCTGCTTTAGAATTCATTTAAGGCTATAAGATTTAGAGATATGCATCATAGAGCAAGGCAAGAGGTTATGCATCAAAAGAGGTAAACTTAAGTCTACTCTTGTGTATATATGTCCTAAGGGGATGTGTGAATTAGATCATTTATGGAACTAACCAATTGTGTAAGTTGCTTTGAACTCTCTTGTTATAAAGAGTGTGATGGTGAGCATTGGGTCTTGGGATGGGTAATAGAGAAAGGTAAGAGAATGGTAAGGTCTTAGTGATCTTTTGTGCATAAACTTGGACATCAATGATTAATGATCATTATGACCTCGGTGACAATACCTGAACATTACTTGTTAATTATCTTGATGATATATGGTGGTAAACTTTTGTGCAAACTAAATTTTGGTCTTGATGACTTTTGGATAGTGAGCTTAGATAATGATATATATATTGGTCTAAATGACCACTAAGATAAGGAATGAAATATAAATGAATTATAGTCTTGATGACTAATGAAGAAGAACTTATATGTATGGTCATGGTGACCCTTACTAGGTGAACTTGGTTGTGAATAGCTAGAGATCTTAAGGATTTTAGCACGTGTGTGGTTGTGGATATAACATAGACTTAATGCCTTTTGAGGTGTGAGTTTAGTGGGACACTAGAGATCCAGTGATCCTAGTTTAAATTTGAACGAATACATCTTGATCTTGATATGTGGATATTGAATGGTATATAATGGATTAAGGTGATGGCGGACGACCCCGATAAATCATGGCAGTATGGCCTATGATCTGATGGTCAGCGGGTACCCTTGGGGGTCTGATTAAGCTCTAGTATTGGGGTGTGCACACTTAAGGGTCTAGAGTGAGGTGGTATGGATTAGACCCTTGGGGTTAGATCCCAGTGTGGCTGGCCATGTGCCTTTGGAATTTGAATTTGGGAAGTATTCTCCTTTTTTGTTTGCTCACGTTTCTTCAAAATTTGGATTGTGGGATTTATTTCTCTGTGTTTGACCATGGGCCTTGAAAATGATTTATAAATGGTAAATTGTATTGTACTGACATGAGCAATGTATTATAATTGATAAATAGTGTTGACTATCCTTGTTAGATCTAAAAAAAACTGGTACTTCCCTAAAGAAACCTTAAATTGTGTGAACTCTTATTGAGAAGTAATCTTAGACATATAAATATTTGAGAATAAAGATGAGACTACAAGGGCTATGAAGTGTGATTGTGAATTAAGGTGAGAATATGAAGTAACTTAATAAAATAATGTGAATGAATAAATGAAATAGTAGGCTCGCAGTAGGCCTATATCGATGAGAAATAGGATTTACACATTCTCTAAAAGAGTGTATTATCTTGAAGAGGTTTAAGTACAACATTGGACTGCCAACAATCTTAGTAGATGATATAGTTCATATGTTTATTAATGCTAAGAAGGATTAATAAAATTCCCTTAAAGGCTTAGTTCACTCACATATATGACGGTTTATATTTTATCTCTATGTGCTTGAATGCTTCATCACAGATACTAAAGAAGTATGAGAGTGTGGGTCAAGGGAGGAATATATCACTTGTATTGCTTTTGTTTTTGGATTTGAAATGTATAAGAATTAATTCCCATTTTTAGTTCTTCTTTTAGATATTGGGCTTAGTTTACGGTTGAGAATATGTAACTCTCTTACTCTTGGTTGATTGAAATCCCTTTATTCTCTCGTACCATATTGTCTAAGCAAGTTCGAAATTTGTGGTTGAGAATGTAAATAATAAGCAAAGGTCATGCGGGAATCTTGCTAGAATTTCAGATCTTTCGTTTTTTTATTATTCAAATGAGAAAAATGTTTTCCAAATAGCTTAACACTGTGGAAGAGTGTGGTGGCGGTAACACCAAAGTTTGTGATTTCTGTTGCTATAAATGAATTTGGGATAATAACATGGTTGAGAAATGGGGGTGTCATGCTAAGCCACATACATAAAACTAAGTTGGATAATAGATGAAGGAGATCAGATTGTTCTAGTGATACAACATTTGTAACAAAGAAAAAATTTCTAGTATAATGTAACAAGTAATGCATTATTTTTATATAAACAAAATCAGTATAATTCTAATAAACTTAAGGGAAAATTACATGCCCTACCCATGACTTTGGCGAAATTACACACTCTACCCACGTGGTTTCAAAAATTACCTTCCCCACCCATGTGGTTTCCCCCCTTTACATCCAACAACTTTTCTAATTTTTGTTTAATTCAAAAGATGCTTAAATGTTGTCCAAAATTGATGAAAACTTTACATGGATGATACTAAAGTGATATATTTGATTTTATGTCAAATCCGAAGTTTTTTAAGCTTAAATGTGACCCGGGGACCCAATGAAACATGTGACATGTTCATTGGGTCCCACATGCCAGATTTAAGCTTAAAAAACTTTAGATTTTTCACTGAACCAAAATATAACACCTTAGCATCGTCTATGTAAAATTTCATCAATTTCAGACAACGTTTAAGCATCTGTTAAATTAACCAAAAATTAGAAAAGTTGCTGAATGTAAAACGGGAAACCACATGGGTCGTGAAAGTAATTTTGAAACCACATGGGTGGAGTGTGAAATTTCGCCAAATATCATGGGAGGGGCATGTAATTTTCCCTAAACTTAATGAATTAGGAAAATTTTAAGTGGAGAGATACTAAGTTCAAACTTTGTTAAATTGGATGATAATATAAAGGGAAATTTCATTAAATGTGTCAAAGTTTTTGTTAATTTATGAAGTGCCATTTTTTACACTGTTTCACAGTGTTACTACTTTTGCGTCTTAATTCACAAATGTCACTATTATTGTGAACTAGAAGAAAAAAAAAGACACATATACCCTACTAGTAAATATGCTAGTTGAAGTTCACAATATGACATAGGCATTAGAAATGATCAAAAAACAATAAAATATACTGAAAATTTAGATAATAGTAAGAATATTTATAAATATTTCAAAGTAAAAAACCAAAAAAAACTATTTGTTATTATAAATATTTCAAAAGTTCTAAAGATACAATAATAATTTAAAAATGTAAGAAAAATTGATAAATGAATTTAAAAAATGACTAATTATAATTAAAAAATTAAAATATTAATATAAAATTCAAAATATAGAAAAGCTTCAGGCTTAAAGAAACACTATAATGAAAAACTAGAAATTAATCATGTTAGTGGATTAACGAATAGAATGAATCATAATGTTCACAATTTTTGATTTTGTGCATGATAAAATTATTGTAATTGGCCATGCTATAAGACATTGGTTTTGATCTAAATAGTAAACTTCATTTGAGGTGACTCCAGGATTTTGGTACCTTTTAATTCTAAAAATTTATAGGTTAGAGGGAAAGTTCAATTTCTTTTCCGAAGTGAAATATTAACTTATTATAAGTGTATAATTATACATGGGATAGAGGGTGACAATGGTTTTAAACATGTGATTGAAATCTATTTTTGAAGGTATAGGTGTGTCAACATGATCAGCCGGAACAATAAAAATTATAACCAATTCAACTATATTAAATTTGAGCAAACTAAAAATAACCTCAATTGTGATTTAGACATTAACTAGTTAGTTCTATAGTTCCAATATTTTTTATTAGAATATAACCGATCAATTGTTTAAGAACCTGAATAATAAAGATTTCAATTTGATGTGAGTCCATGTATTATGGTCCCATTATTTTGTAAAAATGATTTTGTTGC
Source organism: Limonium bicolor (assembly GCA_023374045.1). Taxonomy (NCBI): domain Eukaryota; kingdom Viridiplantae; phylum Streptophyta; class Magnoliopsida; order Caryophyllales; family Plumbaginaceae; genus Limonium; species Limonium bicolor. The sequence goes on along the minus strand of JAIOTZ010001091.1, from coordinate 20,897 downwards.
TGATATCAATTATCAGTTGAAGTTGGAAAAAATAGAGAGAAAAAAGTAGGGGAGATAAAATGTAAAAAGTTGATATCAATTGATCTATGCGAGATGATAAAGAAAAGTGAGTTGATCAAATCAACTCGTTTTCATAATTCGCCTAAAGACTGAGGCCATAATGTCAGATCCCAACAAGTTAACTTATTTTACAACCTACAGACAATAAGACATTGTTTGGGGTTATTGTAACACCCCAACTCAATCCAAATGTGGTCTCGAACTTAACAGCATATATATACATGTCACAGCGGAATTCTTTACACTCCAGGACCTTGCCACGGTTCTGACTACAGAATATACCGAAACATTAGTACATAACAACCTTAACCAAATACATATTCTTCTCACAATCCTCTCGCATCCTATACATTTACTAACTCAATTGTCATACGAGTGTACATGCACAACTCGTAGGCCTCACTTAATCCTAACACTTGTATCCTTCTTACTCTCGCGACGGCCGCCTCCTGATGTACACCTGTGTAGTAAAAACAGCCCCCAAAGGGGGTCAGCACGAATGCTGGTACGATCCTCTCATGGCCCCCAAGCTAACGTGGCTACGACGACCAATTGTCGATAGCATGGAGGTGATTAGATGCACAACATAATAGTAAGTGCAGTAAACACAAACCAACAATGAACAATCAAGTTCACACACAATGAACGACTTAAATGTGTTCCCTTAATTAGAGATTTTTATTTAACTCCTTAAGTAATGTTCCATTAACTTTAATCCATTATCTCACCTCAATCTTAGTCTTAACTTAATCTTAGAAACAACCACTTTAATAGGAGTGGATGTAGCTTATCTTAATCTTAATGTAACACCCCGTCCTAAGCCAATCGTGGTTATCGCAACTTAACAAACTATACTTAACGTCGCAGCGGAATAAAGTAACACAGGACCTAGCTACGGTCTAACCACAAGAATTACCGTAATTTAAATATTTACAACCGTACATCCAAAATACATACACCATCCGAGTTTTAAGTATTCTCAAACCACATAATATATTCTCATGTTCACTACTAACAGACGGGTGCACAGGCGCTACCGTACTCAAAATAAAGTCCCACCTAGGGCTACCCGCTCCTACTCGTGGTGTGACTTCATCGGCCGCTTACCTGCAAGTGTAAAAATAGCCCCCAAAGGGGGTCAGCACGAATGCTGGTACGACCCTCCCATGTCCCCCAAGCTAACGGGGCTACGACGTCTAATTGTCGATAGCATGGGAGTTGATTAACATGATAGCATAAATAGCGCAATAGCTTAATATGAAGCACAACAAACCAACAACCACAATGAACATAATTAGCTCATAAGCAAACGAACGACTCAGGCGTTCCCTTAATAAGTGAGTGAGTTTCTTAACTCCTTAGATCCACAATCTCCTTAACCTTATACTTGCCAACCGCTCCCACTATTAGATTGGTTAGCCTTAGTTGGTTGCTTATCTTTGTAGGGCTGGTAACCCTCCGGTAGCAGTGACTATCCGACGATAAGCTACCTTTCTTAATTTATTGGGGATGTAGGCTTGATCCCCCCACGCCATCCTTAATGCTCCCACCTCAAACAGTAGCCCGGGTGGTCGGGTCGATTGTTGACCCTAGGCGACGAGTCTAATGACAAGTCTTATTTGGAAGTCGGATTCTGATTCAGATACCGACCTCCCCAATACACATGTGCCGGTACCATTTGGATTCCTCACTCCCACCCAAGTTATGGTTAGTTGAAAGCCTTAATTACCAAGTGAGTTAAACCTTGACGGGTAAAACCAACAATCACCAATACTTAGTTCTTAACCTTAACTCAGTGAGTACTAAACTTAGTTAGCAACATTCTCAAGTCTCGTGGTTAGTGTGGAGTAAACACATTTCACATCGAGAATAAATATGACCGGTTGCATGCTTTATCTTGTCTTAGTCATAGCAATAAGCAGATAGCACACAAGCCGAGGGACACCTCGTTAGCAAGCAGGTCACAGGAAAGACTGTACCGTTCACCGTCGATCGTTGTTCGTTTAACCTTCTTCGGGGTCCCAATTCACAAACCTAAAACATTCATTCATTTTTAGGTCATTAGTTATTGCACCTTACTTACTCACTTAGTCCCTAGGGATTCCCATTCAATAACTCTCAAGTTTGCCACTTAGCTTACCACTTAATTTTTAAACATTAAAACTTATACTTAATCTTAACTTAATTCCTTAAGTTCTTAGGGTCCTAATCATTACCACCCTACCAAAGGTATACCTCATTGCCTATTACCATTCTTAGAATTCAAAAATTTCTTTTTTTTTTTAAGTGTTAAGGGTCGAGACCCACCGACCGACCCAACCCCTGGGTCGGTCCATTACAGAAACTCTCCGTCTTTTGAAAAACCCATCCGACCGACCCAGAGCTAGACCGACGACCCAAACCTCTGGGTCGGTCCCTTACAGAACCATTTTCCTACGTTAAACCTTTGCCCGACCGACCCAAAGAAGCCGACCGACCCAAACCCCCTGGGTCGGTCTAGTCCAGAGGCATTCCGGCTGGCTTAACATGGCCCGACCGACCCAAAACTGGGTCGGACCCTGGGTCGGTCCTCTACAGTTCTCTCTCAAATTGCCTTTTTCAATTCCAAACTCTTCCACAAGTGTTCTAATAGGTCCAAAACCATCTTGGCACCTTAAACCCACCTTATAACCTCCACCAAACTCATTAAAACAAACTTCCAAAGATCTTCTCAAACATTTACTCAATTCTTACAAAGCTCCCAACACTTAGCACTTATTTTCTTACATGCATTCCTCCAAGAATTTCAATTAACCAAATGCTCCCTCCTTAAGAACTTGACCACACCATGTACACCACTTCCCAGCCTTATTGCATTTATCAAACCTTCCTTAGATTCTATACTCTAGTTCTCACCTAAAGCATTTCAAAGTTTCACACTCACTTACATCTAACTTACCCAAGTTTCCTAGCTTCTTTATCAACATTTACCTAAGTCCTAAATACTCAAAGTCATTCTCTTGATTCCTAAATCCTTCCTGGTAATACCTAAGTCATTATAAGTCCTTAGAACACCTTATTCTCACCCTTTTCCATCAAGACAATCTCTAGAACTTCCTAGTACCTCCTTGGTCATTAAATTCCCTTAGAATGTCTTAAACACTTAAGCTCTCCTTTAAATTTTGCCATAGGTTCTCTAGTATATAATACCACTAATACATGGCTTTTCTCAATCAAACAACCAACATCACACAAATTCTCACCACAACACCTTAACACCCAATTTACACCAAAACCACACCACGTCATCATATAGTGCTTAAACTTAAAATGCTTGGCACTAGGCCCTTAAATGACAATAATCTTAACCACTGAATTTCCACATATATGCCTTTCAACCTGCGAATACACTCAACAAGGCTCCCATTGAAATAAAATGCTTCTTGTACTTCACCTTGATATTCTTAAACTATCTCTTTTTCTCATTTGCTCCTTAGTCACAAGTTCACAAGTATAGTCATTGTTTCTCCTAGGTTTTATATAACCCTTTCCTAATGTAAACTCTACACTAAACTAAGCAACATATCTAAATCCCATTCCCTTAAATAATAAAAACACCTTAAGGTAAGTAATTTACTTGTTCTTTTACAAGCTTAAAAGGCTTTCTCCTAGGTTTTTCTTTGTTCAATCTCGGTCACCAAGTGTGTCTCCTTGCCAATTTAACCAATATCCAATGACTCCAATGAGTACTAGATAACACATTAACCTAAGGAACAAACCCTAGGTTTAAAAATATGTTTTAAGTATAAGGTGATTGTTTTACCTTGGTTTCTCAAGACAAGCTTGGATATGAAGCAAAGAAGGATCTCCTCTCTCCTTTGAAGAGTAGAAACAAGCTAGAACAAGGCACAACATGGAGTCCCATGATATATTTTCGGACATGTGAAGAAAATGGTTGGAAACTAGATTTTCTTACACTTTCTTTACCTTAAGAGAATGGAGATGCCAATGGAGTCTCCAAACTTGAATTTCCTCCTCTAATGGTGGTTTGACTTGGCACCAAAATGAAGCTCTTGAAGTTTTGAAAAGATAGAAAGGAGGAGCTTGAGCTAACTAAGAAGAATATGTATTTTGTTTGGATTTGGAGCTAAAATGAGCAAGATGTGTGCAGAGAAGGTGGAGCTAGCATGAAGGTAAGCTTCCCGTAATGGAGAAGAGAAAGAGAGCAAGAAACCGTGTGAAACAAGGGAGAATGAAGAAGTGAGGAGAGAGGTAAGTGAAATGTGATATTTATCTTAAAAGGTGAATAGTACTTTATGCTTTATAGACTTATTTGCTTTCTTAACTACTTAATGAGTCATGAAGGTGGTGACTCACCTCCTAAGAAACCGGCCCCCTTTAGTAATGAGGGTAATTTAGTCTTTGTTGACCAAATGTCTCACTTATATAGACTTATGTTATAAACTAGCTTAATTAATTCACTATTCATCAAAAACAAGGCACATTGTTGTGAAATTTTTGATTTCCCATTGATATAGACTTCCAAATGTGATACTATATAGTACACATGTTAATTAAGAGTAATGATGAACATTTAGCCATTCAAAACTCATTTACAATACAATTTTCAAAAAACGTGCTTTAAGACTCCTTAAAGCACATTTGTGTTTTAACTTGTTTTCAAGCTTGGTTTTCTTGGTAATTGACTTCAAATGACCATTAGGATATTACTAAGGTCTTATAACAATATTTGGGTACTCTCCCAAGTCTCTCCAAGCTTAGAGCACGTTTTGTTAAAACTGCTTTTTGGTGTTTCCTTATATTTTCTTTGATTAGAAATGTTTCTTAATGTTCTAAGGCATTATTAGCCTCCTTATATCTTAGTTTATCATTTAAACACCATATCTAAGTTTGGGGTATTTCACTTAATAATAAAACCATCCTTTAAAGAGGAATGGTTGCAACTCATCTTAACCTTACCTTAATCTTAATCTTAGAATACAAACCGTTCCTGGAAGGGAATGGTTGTAGCTTAATTCGAACCTGGGATTTAGGTGATCCCACCGCACCATCTTAATGCCACCTACTCTGGACGGGAGTCCAGCGTAGCTGAGCCGGCAACCGGCCATAGGCTACAAGTCCGAAGACAAGTCCTTAAGCGGAGGGCGGATTGATTCAGATACCGTCCCCCTTTTTCCTTAGCATGCATGACCGGAGATCGGTCCGGGTTTCCTCACTCAAGTTCCAGTTAGTAATAGTCTCAAGACCATGTTTGTTGGTTAACCTCTTTCGGTTTACATCAACCCATATTAGGGAGCATTCCTTAGTCTCACTCAATTCCTTACTAAACGTTGGTTAGTAAGTTCCACGATATGTTGTGTTAGTTTTCAAACATCACACAACAATACAATAATCATAATATTCCGGTTGCATGCTTTATCTTGTTTAGTGAGCACACAAAACAAATAGCACACAAGCGAGGGACACCTCGTTAGCAAGCAGGTCACAAGAAGAACTGTACCGTTCACCGTTGGTCGTTCGGTTGCTTACTCTCTTTCGGAGTCCAAATTCCCAAGTCCTAAAACATTCATTCAGTTTTAGGTTGTTAATCACTTAACTTATTCAACTTACTTAACCTACTTAACTTACTCAACGATCCCCACCTAAACCTCTCAAGTCTTACAACTTAATCTTACAACTTAACCTTAAACTTTTAAGTTTATACTTAACTTAACTTAATCCCTTAAGTTCTTAGGGTCCTATCATTACCACCCTACCAAAGGTACACCTTATTACCTATTACCATCCTTAGAATTCAAAATTTTTTTTTTTTATTTTTTAGGCTCGACCGAACTTCTGACCGACCTTACCTAAGGTCGGTCCATTCCAGAAAATATTACCGCTTGAAAATTCTACCCGACCGACCTTGCAAGTCCGGTCCAAGGTCGGTCCATTCTCGAGAGGTTTCCCGTGGGATATTTAAGCCGACCGAACTTGCCAAGTTCGGTCCCATGTTCGGTCGATTCCAAAGAATCAATTCCTTCACAAAGTACAGCCGACCGAACTTCAAGTCGGTCCCTTGTAACACCCCTACTACGCACATAACTATACTTGGAATCGCAGCGGAAATAAACAACTAAACAATAACTAAACGATTGGTGCTACAACGCCGTCAACCACCCACGTGGCTAACAAGGCTGAATAAATACAATTGTATCGGTCTGATGATCAGACTCCCGAGCATAGAACTAACAACCATATATATAACAATATAATACCGAGTATTTACATAAATCCTTCACTGTTTGATTCACTGTAAACCGTCACCAACAAGTATAATACGCCACGGGTGCACAGGCGCAACCCGGGCTAACATCCAAAATACTTCAAAAGTAAACTACTCTCTAGGACCTAGAGCCACTCCGCCTCTTCGATCCTCATCCTGCAATAAAAATATGGAGCCCCCGAGGGGGTCAGCACCTTTGCTGGTATGGCTAACGCGCAGCCCATCGACTACCGGGATACGCGCAACCAATTGTCAGGATGACATGATATTTATTTTTAAACACACAACACATACATATAACATAACAAGGGTATTGTACACATCATAACACACATCACAAACATACAAATCCTTTTAGGAAGAGAACCAACACAGTTAGTCCCCATTGAGAGCTTCGAGAATGTTGCCACGCTCATACTTAGCTCGTTACATAACTCGTTACCGTCCGGTTAGATTGAACGGTTAACTTAACACAAGGTGCCCCGGATATAGTGATCCAAGCACACCGAAACAAAACATATAGTATGCCCCTGTGGCCCGACGTGAGTCAGTAAAATAGCCTTGGTTAAGCTAAAGGGAAGGTTAGAAACCAAATTGGAAACTTAACCATAACATACAGAGAGAATCGAACCGGTTATGACATCGACTCCCATACTCACACGCGTGGCCGGAACAGACCGGACTCCTCACTTCCCCCGTTAGCCCATGTTAGTAGTTCAACATTGAGCACAACAACAATTCACAATAATAGGTCAAGTCTTGTTAGACACTCACATGGGAAGAGAGAGTCATAATTAACAACATAATAATATTTAACAACTGTAAACTCTTTACATGGTTTAATCTTACAAAGTCATAAACACACAGAAAACAAACAACACACAAGCCGGTGTAAACCGGTAGGCAACAGACTGCAAGAAAACCATACCTTGGTCCTTGCCTCGGATTTCCACCTTGAGAGAATCCTAAACACATTAGTAATGTCGGTTAATTATTTATTTAACTTCAAACTTACTAAGTATTTAACATGATTGTATGACATGTTTTAATGCCTATCTTACCCTAGGTTACCTTCATTATACACTCTAGGGTTAACTACATAAGTCACATTCATTTCTGTTTTTTTTTTTTACAAGTTTTGGTCCGACCGACCCACCGTCCGACCCACAACTGGGTCGGACCCTCCCAGTGGTCTTCGGGTCTGAAAAACTTTACCTTGACCGACCCATGTCCGACCCACCATTCTGGGTCGGTCCATGTGCGAACATTTTCCCAACATTTTACAGAGGCTCGACCGACCCATGTCCGACCCACCCTTTTGGGTCGGACCGTCACCGAACATTTTCCTAACATTTTACAGAGGCTCGACCGACCCACAAACTGGGTCGGCCCCTGGGTCGGTCGCCTACTAAACTTACCTAAACTTGCCAATTCTTCACCAAACTTCTCCTAAGGCCTCTTAATGCTTCCTAGCAACATTTGGTAACCTTACATCCACATACAACATCCATGAAACTCATTTTCTAATTCCTTAAAACATTTACTTATTTCCTTGTAAAAATTCCTTAACACTTATGTTATTTTATACTAGGTTCCTAGATGGTGTTTCATACCTAAGGCAACTACTATCCCAAAATGCTTTCTCCTTAACTTAACATCATCTCCCAAGCATCATTTCTCACAACTATCTCCTTATATCATTACTTCAAATCCTTTCTCAAGTTCCTACATTCTCCTTAGTTTACCAAAGTTTGCCTAAGTCTTTACCTAAGTCCAAAATGGCTTTGGTACATACTAAAATCTCAAGACCATGCCTAAGTCCCTATTACACTCTAGAGTACTTCCTAGTTCATCATCATTCCTTTAAAACATCTTGAACTCCTTATTCATTTCCTACACTTTCTAACTCACCAAACTTATGTAACCACTTAGAACTTCTTACTTCCTACCTAGATTTTGACATGGGTTCCCCTAGAACATTACCATGCCTAAACACTTTACCTTCTCCTTTAAACACACAAGAACATCCAAAATCACCAAGAACACTCTCATACACAATTTCACCAAATTTACACTACATCACAATATAGTGCATAACTTAAATTGCATGGCACTTAGGCCCTTAAAATGCATGGCTCTTAGGCCCTTAAAGTGCTTAAATCATAAACACTGAATTTCCACAATATATATGCCTTTAACCTGCAAATACACTCAACATACAATATGCCCTTTACTAGTCTCTTAAGAACACTTCACTAGGTCATTCCCCATTGGCTCTTTAGATAGTTTTAATAAGCATTATAAGCTCATTTCTCCTAAGGCATTAAAATAGCATTAGGTTAGTAGATTTACCTCTTTTGCAAAATCACTTCTTTCTTGTTTCCTTTAGAAACCAATAGAGTACTTGATTCCTTGACAAGTTCTAAACAATATACAAACTTTATAATGAGTATTTAAGCTATAGGCTTCATCTCATTGTAAACCCTAATTTGACATTGTTTCAAAAACATTAATGTAGTTGTTTTACCTTGTTCTTTGAAGAGAGTTTGGATATACAACAAGAGAGGACTCCACCTAGTCCATGAAGAGTTGAAATGAAGCTAGAACAAAGTCACACAATGAGCTATCAATGTGTATTTTCGGACATGACAAAAACAAGGAGGAAACTTGATTTTTGTTTGAGATTCCTTACCTAGAAGCAAAGGAGAGTAATAATATGTCAAAATATAAGCTCAAGCTCCTTCAATGGTGGAACACCTTGGCACCGAAATGGAGCTCTTGGAGTTTTGAGAAGATAGGAATGAAGAGCTTGATGAGAGGAAGAGATTGGTGGTATTTGTTTTTGATTTGGACAAGTGAGCTAGGTTTAACAAGTGGTCAAAGTTGGAACTTCCATGGTGATAGTGGTATTACCGAGAGAGAACAAGGAAGAAGGAAGAAGAGAGGTGTTTGCAAACCGTGGGAATGAAGGAAAGAAATGAGAATGAAGATAGAAGTTGCTTTTAGAAGATATTTATGTTATAAAGTAAAAAGTAGTTTTACTTAGTTTGCTTTAATTACTCATTACCTTAACTAGAGAGTGGTGAGTCACCACACTTATAAAAACCGGCCCCCTTTATTAGTATGAGGGTGTTTTAGTCTTTGTTTGTCAATTTAATTACTTAATACAACATATGTTAAACTAGCTTATAAAAAGTACTATTCACCTATACAAGGCACATAGAAGTGAAATTTTTGATTTCCCACTAATATAGCCACCCAAATGTGATACTATATAGTACACATATATTTAAGAGTAATGATGGACATTTAGCCATTCAAAACTCATTTACAAGACAATTTTTCAAAAACGTGCTTTAAGACTTCTTAAAGCACATTTTGTGTTTTAACTTGTTTTCAAGCTTGGTTTTCTTTGGTAATTGGTTTAATAAGTTCATTAGTATATAAATGAAGTCTTGGTAAGCTCATTAGGCCTTACTCAAGTTTATCCCAAGCTTAAGCACATTTTAGCTCTTATTGACTTTAAAGCACATTTGTGTTTCCTTTTTTTAAATTTGTTTAGTAAGGTTTCTAAGACTCTTTTTAGTCTTGTTACACCCTATTTAGGTGTTTAAACAACATAACTAGGTTTGGGGTATTTCAATCTACCCCCCTTAAAAGAACTTTGTCCCCAAAGTTCATACTTCCACTTAACATTAAACATTAGAACATGAGAACACATATTAACAACACTTCTATATCACATTAACAACATCTTACATCATATCGGACACGTGGTCCAAACAACAAAACATCACAACATCATTCAGACTCAGCGGTCTGAAACATTAACAACATGACAATACAACATGACAATACAACACAGACAATTTTTTCAAATACATGTTATATACATAACCAAAACGGCTCTACCCCCCTTAAATAGGGGTACGCCCCGTACCCTATACATACAAATACTAAGAAGTAAACAACGACGGGTACTTCGCCTTCATCTTATCTTCCAGCTCCCAAGTGGCCTCCTCAACGTCCTGGTTAGACCAGAGAACCTTCACCAGTCTCACAGACTTATGGCGAGTGTCTCGAGTCTTAGTGTCCAGAATCCGTACCGGAGTCTCCACTGATCGCATGGTCGGCTCTAAAGTTAGCCTTTCAGGCTGAAGCACATGAGACGGATGAGACATATACTTCTTCAACTGGGACACATGAAATACATCATGTACCTTGCCCAGCTCGGCGGGTAAGTCAAGTCTATAAGCTACCGGGCCGATCCGCTCCGTCACAACATAAGGTCCCACATATTTTGGGCTCAACTTGCCTTTCTGGCCAAAACGAAACACTCCCTTCATGGGGGATACTCTCAAAAATACCTGATCGCCCACGGCGAACTCCAGGTCACGTCGGCGCACATCTGCGTACGACTTTTGTCTATCCTGAGCTGCTTTCATATTAGCCCTGATCTGGCGAACTTCTGCCTGAACTTGCTCAAGATACTCTGGTCCTATAATGACCGTCTCACTCGACTCATCCCAGCATAATGGCGTGCGGCATGGTCTACCGTACAATGCCTGGAAGGGAGACATCTTGATCGATGCATGATAACTGTTGTTGTAGCTAAATTCGATCAGATGTAACTTATCAATCCAGCTGGTCTGAAAGTCAAGTGCACATGCACGTAGCATATCCTCAAGTGTCTGTATGGTGCGCTCACTCTGACCATCGGTCTGTGGGTGAAACGCCGTGCTCAATTTCAGTTCAGTACCAAGTGCCTCTCGTGTAGACTTCCAATATCTGGATAGGAATCTGGTATCTCTGTCAGATACTATCGTCTTTGGTACACCATGATGTCTAACAATCTCTTTATCGAACAATTCTGCTAATCTTGCCACTTTCCAGGTGTCCTTCATCGGAATGAATCGAGACACCTTGGTCAGTCGGTCAACTATCACCCAAATCATATTCAGACCTCCCCTTGTAGGCGGAAGCCCTACTACGAAGTCCATAGATATGTCATGGAACTTCCACTCCGGCACTGGCATTGGCTGCACCATACCACCAGGCCGTCGGTGCTCAAACTTGACCTTCTGACAAGTGAGACACCTCAACACATAGTCATTTACATCCTTTTTCATTCCAGCCCACCAGAAGTATCTTTTCATACCTTTATACATCTTTGAAGCTCCGGGGTGAATCGAAGTAGTAGAACAATGGATTCACTCAATATGCGCTCCTTCAGCTCAGCGCTACTCCTGGGTATACACAATCTGCCATTAAGCCTAATCAGGTCATCATCGTGGAGTCTGAAGTCATACTTCTGACCCTCGAATGTGCCATCAGTAAGCTTCTGTCTGATCTCCATCATATACTGATCCGTCATCTGAGCACTCCGCACCTCTTCAACCAAGCCAGTATGAGAGACTAGCGAATGGAGAGAGTGTGCTCGGCGACTCAATGCGTCAGCTACCACATTTGCCTTACCCTCTTTGTACTGTAAATTGATGTCGTAATCATTCAGGAATTCAACCCACCTTCTTTGCCTCATGTTCAACTCCTTCTGAGTGAACAAGTACTTCAAACTCTTGTGGTCAGAATAAATCGTCACACTTACCCCATACAAATGATGTCGCCATATCTTCAGTGCGAAGACAATGGCCCCCAACTCTAAGTCGTGGGTAGGGTAGTTCTCCTCATGCTTCTTCAGCTGTCGGGAGGCGTAAGCCACGACCTTCCCGTGTTGCATCAACACACAACCCATACCCCTGCCTGATGCGTCGCAATAGACCTCGAAACCATCTGGACCGTCTGGTAATGTCAGAACCGGTGCAGATGTCAGAGCATCCTTGAGACTCGCGAAAGCCCTCTCACAGTCGACTGTCCACTCGAATGGTGCATCCTTCTTCATCAAGGAAGTCATCGGCTTCGAGACACTGGAGAAGTCCTTCACAAATCTCCTATAGTAACCTGCCAGACCGAGGAAGCTCCTGATATCGGTAACTGTCTTCGGCCTAGGCCAGGTGCGCACTGCATCTATCTTTGCCGGATCAACAGCGATCCCGGCCTCAGATATCACATGTCCAAGGAATGATACTTGGTTCAACCAAAATTCACACTTAGAAAATTTAGCATACAACTGATTTCTCCTCAAAGTTTGTAACACATCTCTCAGGTGGCTTTCGTGCTCACCTTTCGATTTAGAATACACAAGAATGTCATCGATGAAGACTACCACTGATTTGTCCAACTGATCTTGGAACAAACGGTTCATTAAGTCCATGAACTTTGCTGGTGCATTTGATAAGCCAAACGGCATAACGGTGAACTCATAGTGCCCATACCTAGTTCTGAAAGCTGTCTTTTCGATGTCACTGTCACGGATGGCAATCTGGTGATATCCGGAACGTAGGTCTATCTTGGAGAATACTGATGCTCCCCTAAGCTGATCAAATAGATCGTCGATGCGTGGTAAGGGGTAACGGTTCTTCACCGTCACAGCATTCAGCTCCCGATAATCAATACATAGGCGGAGGCTACCGTCCTTCTTCTTCACGAAGAGGACCGGCGCTCCCCATGGTGACACACTAGGGCGGATAAAGCCCTTGTCGAGTAGGTCTCTCAGCTGCTCTTTGAGCTCTGTCATTTCTGCTGGAGCCATACGGTAAGGTGCTTTCGCAATGGGTCCGGTGCCCGGAACAATCAATCTCGAACTCAACCTCTCGTGCTGGCGGCATGCCCGGCAGTTCCTTAGGAAATACATCAGGAAACTCCGACACTACCGGCACATCTGGGCTAAACTCAGGGTCTCTCCTATGTCCTGGACATAGCAGAGGTATACATCACTCCCTCGTAACTCACGATACATAGCCATGGCGGTGATGATCTGAGTCGAAGGCTCCCTGGGCCTCTGGCGGTAAGATATGGTAACCCCAGATGGACTCCGAAGAAGCAGTCGATGCTCGGCACACAGGATTCTGCCCTTGTGCCGCTCCAACCAGTTCATCCCGACAATCACATCAAAGCCTAGTCCGTCGAACTCTATCAAGTCGATCGGAAACTCTTCACTCCTGATTCGAACAATAGCATCTCGGTAGTAGCGGGTACATCGGATCCGCTCTTCGACGGGAGAGTAACCACGAAGTCTGGCATCTCTTCACCATCTAACCCCAGCCTCTTCGCAAATGATAGCGAAATGAATGTATGTGAGGCTCCAGAGTCGAACAAGATCGATGCATCCACGCCATTCACTGGAAAGGTACCGGTGAGGATTGTGCCGCTCTTGCCGGCTTCTGCCTTATTGCAGACACTCAGTATACCTCCCGTTCCGAGTGCACAGCCTAATTCATTGGCAAACTAATAAGTATTGGGTAACAACACGGTTTATATGCTTCAAACAACTCCACTTTATTCATTAACACACTCCTTTTTACAACATTTATTGGCTTATACTGTCGCCATGATCACACTTACAACATCCTTAATACATACTGGTTTGTCACATAATTATACAAGGCTTAAAACTGTCTGAAGTCAATTCAACGTCCGGGTTTCATGTGTGTGGCATTGATCACTGCCGACGGTGCGGTATTCAGTTTGATCTTTCTGATGCCATGGTATAGCATCCTTGATTGCCCACCCATGATTAATACATCTCCCGATTTTAGCAATAGCTTCTTTGCGAGGTCAGCACGCTTCTGCTCGCCATACACAAATACTGCGGTATCACCAATGGACCAAGACACCACGGGTACTCCCTTACTTAGAGACTCGGGTGACTCGTCCTTGTCTTGGTGCATACCCAACCGTCCACCTTTCTGGTAGAAGTTTACAATGCATAATTCTGCTTTTACACTTGGAATTGATTCCGTTTCAACTTGCTGAGCAATTCCCACGGCGTGGTTAACGACCGCGTGGAACTCCTCTGGTATACTTGATACTGTTGCTCCATCTTCAGCTCGAACTTCTTGATATGACTTGGTGTAAGGGTTCCAGTCCTTACCCATGCACATCATCTTCAATTGCATCCTTGCTCCGTTCGGGTATTCGGGTGTGTAAAACCCTCCTGGTTTTGCTCCAAGTTCGTCGCATCGTTTGATGATGTGGATTTGTGCTTCCGGTGTCAGGTATCCATTTAGAAGTATCATACCTGGCTGGATGACCTGACATTGCTCCAATGGAAAGTCGGTGATGTTGATGGTGGTTTCTTCAGGGTTCGGTGTGGGTGGGATTGGATAACATATATTGAAGGTTCCTTAAAGTTTAGAGTACTCTAGTTAGGTAAATCTCACACTATACTTTTATTTACTCACATGGTCGTTCATTTAAACTCACTCACACACATGCATGAAATGCGGTATGCAGACACTTATTACATTCAACAACTTAGGCGGTACCTGGTCTAGAAGAGGGCCCTGGCGCCTCAGACCGGTCCACCACATTCAGGGTGGCCTTGTTGGACCCCGACCCCTTCCCCTTCTGGGACTCCGTGTACCTCTGATCTGGGGGTGGCTGGTTCGCCGTCTTCTGGCCATCGGTGGTCGCAGTGGCCTTACCCTTCCATTGCCCCTTGGGCCTGAAGTTCCTACCGTTCGGGTTCGACCAGCACTCATGGTCGCGGTGACCCATCTTCTTACAGTACCGGCACTGAACATCATTACCCTTGCAGTCCTTGCCGGGGTGGTCGCCGTTGCACCACTTGCAGTATAGTGGCGCTCCGGTCCAGAGCCCGTGCTAGCTGCTATCACAATACACCATTAATACTTGTTTCACAACTTATTAACATATACTCTAACTTATCACACAGGTTTAGACAATTACCCTTAGGTGGGTAAGAACGTAGGGGCTTGGCCGCATACGCATAGGTGAGCTGCAGAGGCTCATCAGCAGTGGTGGTCTGGGCCTGGCCCTTGCCACCCTGTTGCTGTCCTTTCTGGGACTGGGGGTATGATTTCTTCTTCTTCCCTCCCCACTGCCCTTGCGTGCCTTGGCCCTCGTTCTGAGCCTTGCGCTTGAGCGCACTCTCCTCGTCCCTCAGACGGACGGTGATCTCCACAATAGCAGCGGCATGATAGCACTCCTATATTTAGGGTGTCAGTTATGCCCCGCTAGACAAATTCACATCACATTATCACATTGTACACACTTATTCACATTACACTGTAATCCCTTTACCTGCAAGGTGGTATATCCAGTAGGCCCCATGCCGTAGCGTAGGCGGTAGTTCAGTCCGTTGTAGAAACGGTTCACAAGGATCCGGTCTGAGTAACCCAGATCCGGTAGCAGGTGGATTAGTCCGATGAAGGCTGAGTAGTACTCATCTACCGTCATCTTATCCCCTTGCCTCAGGTTGTCCAACTCCAGGCGCTTGGCCTCTTGCACATGTATAGGGTAGTATTTGGCTCGCAGAAGAGCCGTGTACTCCCTCCACTGGAATGTCGGATCAACAACTCTACCCTCGCGCACAAGCTTCCACCAGTTTTGTGCCGCGCCTTTCAGGTAGTAAGCAGCAAGTCGTACCTTGATCTGCTCAGGTGGTGCTAGGGTTTCGAAGGCGGTCTCCATCTCGGAGATGTATGCCTCGAGCTTACGGGGATCGGTCTCCCCACTGAATGAAGGCGGCCTCAGATCAGCCAACGCCTTGACCCAATTGGTCTCTCGTGGCGGTGGTGGTGGTGGCTGAACTCCAGGCTGTCGCCCTTGCTGTATAGCAGCAACTAGGTCGGGTACCAGCTGAGCTACGGCGGCTGCAACTGCCTCAGCCATGGTCTGTGCCGTAGTATCCTCACCCTGGTCACCCATACCTCCAATACCGCGCCCGCGGCCTCTTCCTCGTGGTCTACCTGCCATCTGAATTTATACGAACATCTCATTAGCGTTATGCTTGCACACTTATCGGTCTAACGATTGTAACGCTTCCCGATAATAAGGTATCTCCACACTTAGTTAGTGGTTAACCTTTCCAAATCTGTTCACTTAGGTAACTGTAGTTAGGTTTCCTAACTCGGTATATCCCTAAGCTCGGTATTCTAGTCATCAGAGCGATACTTCGCTCTGATACCACTTTTTGTAACACCCCTACTACGCACATAACTATACTTGGAATCGCAGCGGAAATAAACAACTAAACAATAACTAAACGATTGGTGCTACAACGCCGTCAACCACCCACGTGGCTAACAAGGCTGAATAAATACAATTGTACCGGTCTGATGATCAGACTCCCGAGCATAGAACTAACAACCATATATATAACAATATAATACCGAGTATTTACATAAATCCTTCACTGTTTAATTCACTGTAAACCGTCACCAACAAGTATATAATACGCCACGGGTGCACAGGCGCAACCCGGGCTAACATCCAAAATACTTCAAAAGTAAACTACTCTCTAGGACCTAGAGCCACTCGCCTCTTCGATCCTCATCCTGCAATAAAAATATGGAGCCCCCGAGGGGGTCAGCACCTTTGCTGGTATGGCTAACGCGCAGCCCATCGACTACCGGGATACGCGCAACCAATTGTCAGGATGACATGATATTTATTTTTAAACACACAACATACATATAACATAACAAGGGTATTGTACACATCATAACACACATCACAAACATACAAATCCTTTTAGGAAGAGAACCAACACAGTTAGTCCCCATTGAGAGCTTCGAGAATGTTGCCACGCTCATACTTAGCTCGTTACATAACTCGTTACCGTCCGGTTAGATTGAACGGTTAACTTAACACAAGGTGCCCCGGATATAGTGATCCAAGCACACCGAAACAAAACATATAGTATGCCCCTGTGGCCCGACGTGAGTCAGTAAAATAGCCTTGGTTAAGCTAAAGGGAAGGTTAGAAACCAAATTGGAAACTTAACCATAACATACAGAGAGAATCGAACCGGTTATGACATCGACTCCCATACTCACACGCGTGGCCGGAACAGACCGGACTCCTCACTTCCCCCGTTAGCCCATGTTAGTAGTTCAACATTGAGCACAACAACAATTCACAATAATAGGTCAAGTCTTGTTAGACACTCACATGGGAAGAGAGAGTCATAATTAACAACATAATAATATTTAACAACTGTAAACTCTTTACATGGTTTAATCTTACAAAGTCATAAACACACAGAAAACAAACAACACACAAGCCGGTGTAAACCGGTAGGCAACAGACTGCAAGAAAACCATACCTTGGTCCTTGCCTCGACGGATTTCCACCTTGAGAGAATCCTAAACACATTAGTAATGTCGGTTAATTATTTATTTAACTTCAAACTTACTAAGTATTTAACATGATTGTATGACATGTTTTAATGCCTATCTTACCCTAGGTTACCTTCATTATACACTCTAGGGTTAACTACATAAGTCACATTCATTTCTGTTTTTTTTTTTACAATGTTTTGGTCCGACCGACCCACCGTCCGACCCACAACTGGGTCGGACCCTCCCAGTGGTCTTCGGGTCTGAAAAACTTTACCTTGACCGACCCATGTCCGACCCACCATTCTGGGTCGGTCCATGTGCGAACATTTTCCCAACATTTTACAGAGGCTCGACCGACCCATGTCCGACCCACCCTTTTGGGTCGGACCGTCACCGAACATTTTCCTAACATTTTACAGAGGCTCGACCGACCCACAAACTGGGGGCCCCTGGGTCGGTCGCCTACTAAACTTACCTAAACTTGCCAATTCTTCACCAAACTTCTCCTAAGGCCTCTTAATGCTTCCTAGCAACATTTGGTAACCTTACATCCACATACAACATCCATGAAACTCATTTTCTAATTCCTTAAAACATTTACTTATTTCCTTGTAAAAATTCCTTAACACTTATGTTATTTTATACTAGGTTCCTAGATGGTGTTTCATACCTAAGGCAACTACTATCCCAAAATGCTTTCTCCTTAACTTAACATCATCTCCCAAGCATCATTTCTCACAACTATCTCCTTATATCATTACTTCAAATCCTTTCTCAAGTTCCTACATTCTCCTTAGTTTACCAAAGTTTGCCTAAGTCTTTACCTAAGTCCAAAATGACTTTGGTACATACTAAAATCTCAAGACCATGCCTAAGTCCCTATTACACTCTAGAGTACTTCCTAGTTCATCATCATTCCTTTAAAACATCTTGAACTCCTTATTCATTTCCTACACTTTCTAACTCACCAAACTTATGTAACCACTTAGAACTTCTTACTTCCTACCTAGATTTTGACATGGGTTCCCCTAGAACATTACCATGCCTAAACACTTTACCTTCTCCTTTAAACACACAAGAACATCCAAAATCACCAAGAACACTCTCATACACAATTTCACCAAATTTACACTACATCACAATATAGTGCATAACTTAAATTGCATGGCACTTAGGCCCTTAAAATGCATGGCTCTTAGGCCCTTAAAGTGCTTAAATCATAAACACTGAATTTCCACAATATATAGCCTTTAACCTGCAAATACACTCAACATACACATATGCCCTTTACTAGTCTCTTAAGAACACTTCACTAGGTCATTCCCCATTGGCTCTTTAGATAGTTTTAATAAGCATTATAAGCTCATTTCTCCTAAGGCATTAAAATAGCATTAGGTTAGTAGATTTACCTCTTTTGCAAAATTCTTTCTTGTTTCCTTTAGAAACCAATAGAGTACTTGATTCCTTGACAAGTTCTAAACAATATACAAACTTTATAATGAGTATTTAAGCTATAGGCTTCATCTCATTGTAAACCCTAATTTGACATTGTTTCAAAAACATTAATGTAGTTGTTTTACCTTGTTCTTTGAAGAGAGTTTGGATATACAACAAGAGAGGACTCCACCTAGTCCATGAAGAGTTGAAATGAAGCTAGAACAAAGTCACACAATGAGCTATATCAATGTGTATTTTCGGACATGACAAAAACAAGGAGGAAACTTGATTTTTGTTTGAGATTCCTTACCTAGAAGCAAAGGAGAGTAATAATATGTCAAAATATAAGCTCAAGCTCCTTCAATGGTGGAACACCTTGGCACCGAAATGGAGCTCTTGGAGTTTTGAGAAGATAGGAATGAAGAGCTTGATGAGAGGAAGAGATTGGTGGTATTTGTTTTTGATTTGGACAAGTGAGCTAGGTTTAACAAGTGGTCAAAGTTGGAACTTCCATGGTGATAGTGGTATTACCGAGAGAGAACAAGGAAGAAGGAAGAGAGAGGTTTTGCAAACCGTGGGAATGAAGGAAAGAAATGAGAATGAAGATAGAAGTTGCTTTTAGAAGATATTTATGTTATAAAGTAAAAAGTAGTTTTACTTAGTTTGCTTTAATTACTATTACCTTAACTAGAGAGTGGTGAGTCACCACACTTATAAAAACCGGCCCCCTTTATTAGTATGAGGGTTTTAGTCTTTGTTTGTCAATTTAATTACTTAATACAACATATGTTAAAATTACTTATAAAAAGTACTATTCACCTATACAAGGCACATAGAAGTGAAATTTTTGATTTCCCACTAATATAGCCACCCAAATGTGATACTATATAGTACACATATATATTTAAGAGTAATGATGGACATTTAGCCATTCAAAACTCATTTACAAGACAATTTTTCAAAAACGTGCTTTAAGACTTCTTAAAGCACATTTTGTGTTTTAACTTGTTTTCAAGCTTGGTTTTCTTTGGTAATTGGTTTAATAAGTTCATTAGTATATAAATGAAGTCTTGGTAAGCTCATTAGGCCTTACTCAAGTTTATCCCAAGCTTAAGCACATTTTAGCTCTTATTGACTTTAAAGCACATTTGTGTTTCCTTTTGTTTAAATTTGTTTAGTAAGGTTTCTAAGACTCTTTTTAGTCTTGTTACACCCTATTTAGGTGTTTAAACAACATAACTAGGTTTGGGGTATTTCAATATATAGGCATGTATACCTGAAATACCCAAAAGATCCATAAACCTAATTAAAAGTAAGTTAACGAATATGGAAGGCTAATGAGATAATTAAATTATGAACCATGAAAACTCCTAGCACACTTATATAAATAAATATATATCTCCATGCAGGTTACTAAAACTTATATAAAACACATGGACATAAGTAGAGTATAATAAAGGAGGAAATCAACTTACAAGTTGATTTATCATGTTATACACCATTTCATGAACAAAGAACACAAACACTTCAGGTAAATGTACCTTAAGAAGTCATAATGACTTGTAGATAAAATACTCATTGGAATGCAAGTGTACACATCTTAGGACATCAAGTTACATGTGTTACACAAGTTAACACGTCAGACAAGTCCAAGATACACAAGATGTACAAAAAGAACGTCAATATCAAAGGTGAATCAAAGTATATATTTTTACATGTCATAATGAATAGTAAAGTATACCCATCACTCAAAAATACAAATTTATACACTTTAGGACAAAGGAACCATGTTCGTAACAAACTTACTCATGATAAGTCCAAGTGTACAACATATAAGTCATAATATTACAAATGAAGCAAAAAGGACCATTTTTCCCTTGGATGACAAATGTGGCAGCAATGTAAGAGAGGTGGAGACACCTTGCAAAATT
>JAIOTZ010001090.1:0-39386 GCA_023374045.1 Limonium bicolor | reverse complement strand
CATTACCCACCAAGTCCCTATCTTAAAATGGCTTTAAAACAGTTTCTATGAAGAATTTAGAGTGGTCCAAGTTTATGTTCGGGGTTACAAACCCGGACCAAAGCTTTGGGAAACTCTCGGGTGTGTTTTTAGTGTGGTCCGGGTTTGTGTACCAATTTACAAGCCGGACCACAACATTGGAATACTTACTGGCATGATTTTGGGGTGGTCTGGGTTAGTGTACCGGATTATAAATCCGGACCATCCCATTTGTATACCATTCTGCAGTGTTTTGAGCTTGGTTCGGGTTTCTGTACCAGGTTGTAAACCCGGACCAAGTGCATAAATGTGAAATTTACTTGTTTTTTTATTCTATTTCAACTTCAATCTTCTACCAACTTCTTCCCTAATCTTCCTACATAAAATCTAGCATATTTTAACACTAATTAGACACTCTAAACTACTCTAATTCAATCATTATACTCATCGCTCAACCTCTGATAACTCTACACATTTTTCACTGTCAGTTTTCTTCCCTAAGTTGCTGCTACAGATTTTTGTTTCCTTCATTTCTCTAACTTAATGGTTCTTCATCTAGCACTACCTAGTTAAGCAACTTACATTACTCCATTTCTAGTTCTACTCAACTACTCAACTTCCTCCTAATACAAACCAAGGTGATAACTACTCCAATTCAATCCTTAAACACACCTAGACCAACCTAGGTTCTTTCCAAACAATTGCACTATCAAGTCCTCTAGATTCTACCCAAATTTTGACAGATTTCCCTACATTTATAAGCATTCTCACCACACTATTTTGTCATTCAACTCAGTTTCACATCCCTGCTCAATATATACATCATTCACACAAAATTCTAAACACTTACCACACACTTAGTTCCCACACTTAGCATTTTATTCACTTGGTTCAAAAGCTTCTAATTATCAATATAGTCAACACTAATATACTTCATTTCTTTCCTACCATTACAGTAGCACTACACTATACTAAAGCAATGTATTTACCATACTCAAACCTTAAAAATCTGTACAAAGGTAAATCTATTACCTTTAGCTTCTTGGTTCCTTTTTCTTTTCTCTCCTTCTCCCTTTCTTGTTCATCCTTCCTTCTTTGTTCTTGTTTTCTTGTTTCTTGATTTCAAATTGGCCAAGCCACAACCACATTCCAAGGAATACACACAAACCTAGTAAATTTTCTAACTTAGGAATTAAACCCTAACTTGTAAGAGAATACTTAAAACTCTAAGGAGGTATTACCTTGAACTTCTAGATGAAGTTTTGGGTAGCAAAATGGCAAAACTTCAGCTCCTATTTTGAAATGCCAAAACCGGCTGAACAAGGAACAATGTGGGTTCAACGTGGGTTTTTCATTTTACAAGGGAAAAGCTGAAAAAAGAAGAACTTGAGTCCCTTTCTTACCTTAGAACAACAAGAAGAAGATGGAGCTCCAAATGGTCACCTTCAAGCTCCAAGAAGAGTTACACCCATGGAGATGGAGTTGGAGATTTTCAATTTTTGAAGGGTGGAAAACGATCTCCAAAGCAAGGGGAATTCAACGGTATAATTTTGGTAGTATTTGGAGGTGATTTAAGCTTTCAAAGATGAAGAGGAATGAGGCTGCTGTGAGGGATTTCTAAATCGCCATTGCAGATGGAGGGAGGAAGAAGAAGGGAGTCTGGAGCAGAGAAAAATCGTGAGAGAAGAGAGGAGTGGGAGGAGAGAGAAGTTCTAAAAGTGTTTTTACTTTATGATTTTGTCCTTTTGTGTATAAGAATGAATAGAGAAGAGATGGGAGGCTGAACAAATCTGCACTCATACACACACAAGGTTTCAGATTTTTAATTACCAATGGAGAGGCTATTCTTCTCTTATTATAATTTACACCCCACAAGTTCTAGTTTTTTTGCACTATTCACTAACCGGAACCCGTTTTCCAGAATTTTCTCGTTAAATTAATTTTAATGCATGGCTCTAGACCTTCACTAATATTTAATTATAGATATTTTATTGACTAAAATTATTAAGGGTCTATTTAACCCGCTTAAAGTCGTGTTTTCCCGGTTTCCTCGAAAAACGCGCTTTAAGGTTCGTTTGTGTTTTTAATCCGTTTTATTGGTCCGTTTTCTTCGGGAATTGCTCCCACATGTTTTGGCACAATTAAGCTTTTAATATCCTCATTAGCCTAATTAATTACTATTTTTAATTTCGGGGTATTTCTAATATGGAGTAATGTTTTCAAACATTAGAATTCCAATCATACGAGCAATCATAGTAATATAGTTCGAAGACATCGTACACAATAATAATCGCGTGGCAATCAACATTTAATCCACACCACATGCATAGCAACCATATCACTCTTGTCACATAGTCAATCAATACCCAAACCGAGGTTTCCCTCAGAGGTTCGGACCACACAATGAACATACCTTGCACCGATAAGTGTCCGTGTAAAAATCCCCGTGAAAACTCTAGCGCTCGCTATGCCCGTGTCAACCCACTCGCAGCTCTGGTGTACACGTGGTTCGAATATCAGTATATTTATATAGCTCTAACTTACCTAATTGTCATAGATTAATCCCTTACCTCCACCCCGTACTTTGATGTTCGTTAACCTTAGGGATTTACATTCCCATTACTCGTTATATTTACCAGTGTATATATATACTTGTCGCTACGAGGTTAACATTTATTATATAGAAGTTAGTTTACAATTTTGTTTACTTATTGCCGGTTTACATGCATGCGGAACTAGCATAATGCGCGCGCATGTACGACAATTAAACATTTCATTGTACGAACTAGTTCGCGTAGTTATATTTATGTAAGTGCGTGTACATTTATACATATGCAAGTACGCATACGTTATGGCCGTTGTTATGTATTGACATTTTCGCAACTTTTTTTGTGCATGTAATATTCTATGCATTTGCATATATTTAAAACGTCATTGTCGTCGTTTTTGCGTTTATACTTGCATTTCGCTAACTATGTATTGCAATTCCACATTATGTGTATTACAGCGCCCCTTGTAATAATTTCCAACCTAGTAATATACTTCCAACATTTATCAACTTAGCCATCTCTTTATGAAATTATACATAATATACACTTGCTCTGTAATAATCCTCTCATAATATATCCTTCCTCATTTTAGCATAACGTCATGTTATATCATCCAAACTTTATAATATATGCTGTCTATATTTTGAAAGTTCTCAAACAACCCTTGTACTTTCGGAAATTCTAATTTCTTCCCCACATATTTTGATTATTTATAAAACCAACCCTATATATAATAACTACCATATTTCTAAACTTATCAACTTATAATATAAAGTTTTCAACCATTGTCACATACTTATCTCATGTATTTAATTTCCGAACAACCCCATTATTTTCGGCAATCCTTATGCCATTCCCACAAATTTTGTTTATTTACACAACTATCCCGTTTTCTATAATTGTTATACTACTAGTCTTAATAATTTATTTTCTAGGATACCCCAACGTTATAATATGCATATGTACGTGTGTATTTACGAGTAATCCCCTTAGACCATTCAGTTTTAGTTATTCCCCACACCTTCCTCCTAATTACACTACAACCCCTTCCATTTTATAAACTTTCATTTAATTACATAAAAACCTTATATTATACACCTTAATTATATAAATCCTCATTTCAAATCCAAGCCTTCTCCATAATTGCACACAGCCCCAAAGGTCTTATAAATTCTTTATTGTGCCCCCTAGATTCCAATAACCACATTATATACTCCTAAATTTTACAATTGTTATAAACTAATACTTATACCATATATTATAACTCTTAATCAATTTATTCCTCAAACTCACCCCCAAAAATTCTTTAAAATTCCTAATAAAACCCAAGGGTATTAATATTCACATTTTAATCATTATGTTTTCGGTAATCACTCAAACACCCCTAATCTCATTATAATTATTGTTTTAACTTAATTTTTCTTTAAACATCTAAAATAGTTATTTTATCATTTGAACTTGGTCAACCCTCCTATGTGGTCAAGGTTGACCACTTAATATATCCTTTGACCAGCTCATTATTATTTATAGAAATACCCCCCATAGTTTTCCTAATTTTACAATTAACCCCTAATTCCATAAAATTCATATGTTATACTTAATAAAATCTCTAAAATCATTCCTCTCGGTTATTATTACCATTTATACCCTATTTCATTTATTTATATTTTCCCCCATATATGATTTATTTATTTATATAAAATATTTGTACAAGGTTTTAAAAATTCATTTAGGCCATGATATAAGCTTATAATTATGACTATATTTTCTAAGGTGTTACTAAGTAATTATAATTGTTAGAAAAATGGTTTTGCACCAGAATTTGGTATAACTTACAAATCAATCTATAAATTAATTAATGACTATTTAAGGCTCTAAATAATTATAATGAGGTGACCTAAATATATGACCTTAAAAATAGCATAATAATTATTTTAAAATGGCATTTAAATATCTCTAACATTATATCATAGCCTCGGTTTGCATACACTTTTTCTCAATTTATTTTTCTACCACTTTCCCCATATATTTTGATATAAATAGATTGCTTATACTACGGTTTAACTCAAGTAAACTTATATATATACTCATCACTTTACAATTTGATCAATCCAATAATACACGTGTATCTACCCATTATTTGTTACACATTTACAACTCCATATACGTATATACCCATTTGACATTTCTAGTATAATACAACATCCCAAAAAAATCAAGCATTTTTCCAAGTATTTAGATTGGGTGTTAGCATGCTTACCTTAAGATAATTATCGAGACAACTTTTCCACCAGCCACCACACCTTCTACCAGTTACAATTTTCTTCAGCCTAGTTAGATATAATATATATATACATGCTGCTATTATAACTTGCACGTAACTCCAGTCAACCATGCTTACAACTTCAAGAATATATACTTTTATGGAGGGTGATTTTTCGGTATGAGGGAGGTCTATCCAAGTATGGTCTGATTGAGAAGCCTAGATCTTAGAAAATACCATTCTGTGGAGGGTGAAAACCCGTTATTTTGGCATCCCTCAAATACCTACTCTATCGTCTGTCTTTCTGAGAAAGCTTAAGGGGAATGCCAATGAGCACCACACCCACTCTCAATGGGCTCCACACGAACTTATGCCTCTATAAGGTGGAATTGACTAGAGTCGCCACCTAGTTTGACCTAAGGAACTAGGAAGAGAGGAGAAGGGTTCTAAGAATCGTTAGCTGACTCTGAGATTGTTGCCTAAGGATAGGACTTATCTAGTCATGTCAGAGATTCTATTGTGGGTTCGCACTGGGTTACACCCCTTAGAAGTGGCAACGACCACGACTTCGGATTGGTGCCCGAGGAAACCTCGGTTTCCAATTGTCGGGATTACCTTCTTTCAAAACCTTTTTAGAGAGATTCATTTCAAAGGGCCACAAGGATAGGATTAGGACATGAAGAGAGAAAGAGGAGGGATGCGGCGAGCTTTTCTGCCAAGCTAGCGCCAAGAAGAGGAAATAGTGAATTCAGATGAGTATAAAATGAAGATTTGGGAATAGTCCGAGGTTGAGTGAATTAGACAAGACTTGAAGTCTAATGGTTTAAAGTTTGTGGGAGCCGAAGAAGGTTTGAGTGTTTCGAGAGGTATGAAGAACATCTTAGAGTGGGAAAAGGGTTTTTTTATTGGAATGGGGTCGCACCCTAAGTGGGTTGCCTACGTACTTGACTCCCTATTGAGATCAGACCTTACGTAGTTCAGGATATTTGGGTTTTGGAAGTTTTGGAGTTTTGATAGGCTTGAGATTTAGAGGGTTTTGGAATTTCAAGAAATTTTGGGTTTGAGTTGTTAGTTTATGAGACGCTTGGGTCTGTGAGACGCTAGAAACCTTGAGATGCCGAAGTCTGTGAGACGCTCAGGTCTGTGAGACGTTCGAATCATTGGGACGACAAAGTCTGTGAGACGCTCGAGTCTGTGAGGCATTTAGAGTGTGTGAGAAATTGGAATGGAATTGAAATCAAAGTTGAATCGGGGTTGAATGAATACTAATTTGAATTGGAATTGAAATGAATTTGGATTTGAATGAGTTTGGAATTGAATTGAATTTGGATTTGAATAAGTTTGGAATTGAATTGAATTTGAATTTGAATGAGTTTGGAATTGAATTGAATTTTAGTTGAATGAGTTTAGAATTGAATTGAATTTGGATTTGAATGAGTTTGGAAGTGAATCGAATTTGAATGAGTTTGGAATTGAATTGAATTTGAGTTGAATGAGTTCGAAATTGAATTGAATTTGAGTTGAATGAGTTCAGAATTGAATTGAATTTGGATTTGAATGAGTTCGGAATTGAATTAAAATTGAATTGAATGAGTTAGGAATTGAATTGAATTTGGATTTGAATGAATTTGATTTAGATATGAATTGGAATTCGATTGGTTGGATTAATTGAAATGAGTTGAACTTGAATTGATTTTTGGACTGAATTTTAGAGTGGAAATGGGCCAGGTTTGAAAGTGGGCCAGATTTGAGCCTATGGATTTAGACTCCAAATTGGGCTTTAGTTTGAATTTTAAGCCTTGAATTGGGCTTGACAGATGGGCTGAGATGGGCCTTGAATTTTAGGCTTGAAAATTGGGCTAAGATGGGCCTTGAATTTTGGGCTTGAAAGTTGGGCTATAACGAGCCTTGTAAAAATGGGCCAACTAAAATTGGACCAAGATGGGTTAATTGGGTGGGGGCCAGAATGAGCCTATTGGATTGGGCCTTCAAGCTAGGCCTTGAAATTGGTTTTGAAATTGAGTTTCAAAATTGGGCCGAAAATGGGCCTTATTTATGACTAACTTCGAAGTAGAATTTGTCCTTTAGGATTTTAAATTGGACTATTGATTGTGAATTTTATTCTTATCATAATGGATTGTTTGGAAAGTTTTTTTTACTAGGAGAGATGTCCCCACAAATAGGTACTACGACCTTAATATGGGTAAGATCTATGAATGGTCTTAGAGCTTTTCTAAGGAAGCCCATAGAAAATTATGGACCCAACTAGACTGATGAGCCTGAAGATGACCGGGTATCCTATGGGGCTAATCTAGGGCAACTATGCTAACCGAGTTGGCTAATAGCGAAGAGAAACTGAAATGAAAACAAACATTAACTATGCACAACGGCTTAAAAAGTGTAGAAAGGGGCAGCCATACATAATAAGGTAATGAATACATGAGATGGCGATAAAAAACAAACAAGTTTCAAGTTGCCTCAATATTAATAGTTGAAGTCTATGAATCTGGATCACATACAAATCGCAAATATACAAAAGCTGGTAAAATATTTGTCCCCACCGAAAACCATCATCAGCAACACTTTAGAAGGAGTGTAATTACTTTCCTGTTAATGAATCATGATTAACTAGAATGCTATTCCAGTTTCTGATCGTGAACTTCACTTACCCTATCAGTATTAAAAATTCTCTGAAGATTAAGCTGAACACCTTTTATGCTGCTCCAGGGAAGTTAACGAGCCCACCGCATGCCTTCAGACCACAATATTACAAAGATCGTCATTAATTCGATAATACTACTAAAGCACAGATTGAATTTAAACAGCTACATTGAAAATTCTAAGCAAGGAAAAGGACCGAGAGCAGATCAACAAGCACTACCGAGAGATACCAACAGATATTAAACAAAGAGGTTGGTTTTATTTGCAAATGATCGCACCAAGCAAAGAAACAAGGAGTACATGAATCCAGAAACTAGTTCAAACAAGTATTCATCATCAGAATTGTGTACATATTAAAGCATCATACACTCTGAATAAGTCTTAGAATCACAGCATTTGTCAAGAGACTTTTGGTGCCGATTTGAATTAGAAAACAAATACAGTGAATGGAGATATGGATTCTTCCTGTGAAATAAAATACAGAAGGTTGAAACAAAACACAGAAGAGACCAAATAAACAACCTTTAGTCCATGTGAGTCTATAAACAGAACGACAAAAAGAAAAGGAACTATAATAAAGCGATGGATGGTTTAGGAATCCAACTTCACTGGTATAGCTGTGATTGATGGCCATGATATTTGATCGACATGGTTTACTTTGAATAGACATTTGCACACCTGGTCGAATAAGAGAGCCAAAAGATCTCTATCAGGAAACGTGAGAGTGTTTGCTGCAACTGGTCTATTTAGCGGTGACACCATGTCCTGCGAAAGTAAAAAAAAAAGAACAAACATCTTCTATTCGCTGCACATCAGAAGCCAGCAAAGATTTCGACCACAGTAAAAAAAGTGAGAAGTGACAGATGATGCTCCACGGTAGTATAGTTGAGATTCTAAACGAACTACAACTATCTCTCTCGCAGGAAGCAAGAGTTGAAAGTTCAAAAGAGCAAAAATAGAACAAATGGAAAAGGAGTGTACAGAGACGACTTCATTCTTTAAACGGTGCAAATCTGAAACAAGTTTGGTTTAAACCCAGATATGGGTTTCGAACAGTTTTGGAGACCCTTAAGCCCATCGGGAGTTAGGTATATTCAGCCAGTGAAGTTTTGAAAACGAGAATAAGGAGAAGCAGATACAAGACTGAAGTGAAGCTCGAGGGCTTTGAGTGATGGTGTTTAATGGTGATTTTCGGTGCAGATTCGATTGTGTGAAATGCGAACAAGTTTGAAGAAATTTTTGATTCATGGGCTTCTAGTGGAGGGAGGCTTCGAGCAAGAGGCGAGGATGAAGTAATTTCCGGCGTGGTGTAGAAACGAGACGAAGATGATGAACGAAGCTCTTCCTTGATGAAGAAAAGAATGTCAGTTTTTGAGGGTGACGTTATTTCTCGAAATTTTGAAACCTTGGAGGACAAGACAAAATGTTTTGGCAAAGTAGAAGCAGAAAACCTCGAATCCTGGGGTTTCTTCTTGTTGTTGCCTTTATAATAGATGGGGTATGGTGGGGGTGGTGGTGGCAGATTGAGCATAGTCTAGGGTTTTTTGGGCTTTGTCTGGTGGGAGAAACGAACGGATGGGCCAGTCAAGGTCAATGGGTCTGATTGACCGAGGAAAGAAAAAGAATGGGAGTAGAAACAAACCCCAAGCCATTACACTAGGGTTCGAATCTGGGACTTCCAGCATTTTCCAAAATCACACTAACCTATTATAGAAAGTCAGAATTCAATCTACAAGTGTGAGAGATAAAACTAGAACTTTAATTCTTACTGAAACGAGTTTTGTATGAACACTGTCATTTTTAATGGAAAAATTGCACTAACACAAAAGAGTTTAATCTAATAAAATGAATTGGTTTCTTAATCGAGGGTCATGAAATAAAATAATGTATATAATAAAAATACAAAAATAAAAACATAAAATAACGAAATACCATAATAACGGATACATGAAATCATGAAATAATACTAATATGATGTTGATAAAATACAGGTAAATGCAATAAAATTGTGAATTGAATTAAATATGCACGAGTTGCGGTAAATAATATTAAAAAAAAGTATCGAAATAACATGTGATGAGAGGGGTTTAGTCGAATTAACGACAAAACGAAACATGCTTGTTTAGAATATAGTAGTGAAAAGGTACATAAAATGATGAAAATGATTCTAAAAATAATAACGATAATGGCAAAATAAAACGAGTACTAAAAAAATACAAGTAAATGTATCAATGAATTGAAGTGAGATAAAATAAACAAGTAATGAAATAGCATGAACTAAAACAAAACGAATAGATAAATAAATAAGCGAATTAAACGTAACTAACTAATGTGAAATAAATCAAAAAATTAAATGGTAAAATAAGTAAATAATGAAAAGGGACGGATTTGAAAATGGATGCTTTGAAAATTGATTAAAAAAATTTGTTTTAAAAATCACTAGTACAAAAATGGTCTATTTCTGCGCCCCTATTTCTGCGGTTCTTACCTAAGAACCACCGAAATAGGTCTTTTTCTATTTTTTTAAAAATAAAACAGACCTATTTCGGCGGTTCTTACATAAGAACCGCCGAAATAGGTCTGTTTCATTTTTTTTTAAAATACGGACCACCTATTTCGGCGGTTGTAACTTAAAAACCGCCGAAATAGGGGCTCATTTTTTTTTAATAAAAAAATATCGACGACCTATTTCGGCAGTTCTTACCTAAGAACCGCCGAAATAGGTCCTTTAATAACATCCCTACCCTAATTCATCGCATTTCACCCCGACGCTTCAACACTCG
Source organism: Limonium bicolor (assembly GCA_023374045.1). Classification (NCBI taxonomy): domain Eukaryota; kingdom Viridiplantae; phylum Streptophyta; class Magnoliopsida; order Caryophyllales; family Plumbaginaceae; genus Limonium; species Limonium bicolor. The sequence continues at coordinate 29,112 of JAIOTZ010001090.1, read as the reverse complement.
AACTCCCCCGCTGCTGCTGCGACCGAAGAGGCGACTCCGCGACTACAGCTCCTTCTGCCGCCGCCTTGTCCTCGCCGCCGCGCCTCCTCACCGCCGTGCCTCCTCGCCACCTGGTCGTCGCCGCCGCGTCGTCACCAGCGAAGTGGAACCGAAACAGCAGCATCTAGCTATTTGAGGGAGAAGAAGAAGGTAAATCGATTTTGACCTAAATTTATGGATTTATTGTGATTGTTGCTGAAATTGTGGTTGAATGTGAATGTGGATGATTGAATTAGTGGAGTGTATGAAATTAGTGTATATATGTTGTATTGTAGAAGTGAAATTATATGTGCACACAAGGTGCTCGACAAAATGTTTGAGTGAATAATTGTGGTTTTTTTGCTCATTTTGTGTGGTTGTGCCTTTGTTTTTGATTTTTACTTTTCATTACTTTTCTTTTATTCTTGTTTTATTTCTACTTTGTGTAATTATATATCAAATTTGATTAGTGAGGATTAAGGTTGCTTTCGTTTTAGACTTTTAGTATTTGTTGGATTGTTTTGTTTTTCGTTTTTGATTTTGTTTTGCTTTTCGTTTTTAATTGCTTGAATATGAGGAACTAACATTGCTTTGAGTATTAGTGGTGTTATTGTATAATGAGGAAGAGATTGAGTTGTTTTAGTGTTAATAAAATGATGATTAAAGGGCTTGGAAGCCAAGGGGAAATAGATGAGTTTGTGCAGAAATTTAATGTATGTTAGTGCTTAAGATTGTTGTGGATATTAGAAATGAGTTGGTGAGCTGAAATTGTGTGTGGGCAATGCTAAAATTATAGGGGAAACTCTGTCAAAATTGTCCTAGAAATTAGATGACTTGAGTTGAGGAAAAAAGAACCTAGAGTAACTAGGTGTTGTAGAGGTAAACTTGAGTTGAGTTGAGTAGAACCTTGGGTGAAGATAAGACAAGTGTGTGCTAGATGACACTAGTTGAAGGAACATGGAGTGGTAGGAATGAGAACAAAATCTGTAACAAGGAGAACTTAGAAAACTAGAGCAAGTGTTGAAAATTATTTTGTTTATTTTGTCATCAGTTGAATTGGTTTAGTATTAGGTTTACATAATTCTTTTTTTAGGTTTCAAATTTAATTCTGTAGGTTAATAGTATGTAGTTCGTTTATCTTTTCTCTTAATTCAATTAGGATATATTTACATGCTAAGTTTTAATTTGCTTTCTTTTTTAAAATTTTGTTACGTGTTTTTTTTCATTACTTTTTTATTCTTGTGTTTATTTTTACTTTGTTTAATTATACGTCAAATTTGATTAGTTAGGATTACGCTTGCTTTCGTTTTAGACTTTTAGTATTTATTCTGATTTTTTGCTTTTTGTTTTTGATTTTGCGGTTTGCTTTGTTTATTTTATTTTTTTTGTCATTACTTGAATTGGTTTAGTATTAAGTTACATAATTATTTTTTTAGCTTCCAAATTTAATTCTGTAGGTTTAATAGTATGTAGTTCATTTATCTTTTCTCTTAGTTCAATTAGGATATATTTACTTGATAAGTTTTAATATTTTTTTTCAATTTTATTTGTGTTTTTATTTTTTCCGAGTCGATTAATTAATTTTATAGTTTTATTTTTGTGTTTTATTTTTGTTTTTTACTAATTTTGTGTGGTTATGCCTTTGTAGGGGGAAATCACTAAATGGGCTCACCAGATTGAAGTCGTACGGGCTGAATACACTTCATTTGTGAACCCGTAATATACTCAACTTACATCTTCATCTTTTTAGCTTATTATATATTTTTGCAATCCTAATTACGAACAATTAACATACATAAACTAATGAGTTTCTATTCTATCTATAGAGAAGTGCTTAAGATTTCCCCATTCATTGCACGGTATATTGAAAGCGGAGTGTTTGAACCGGTAATATAATCGAACTTATCTTTTTCTCTTTTATACTTTGTATTTCCACAAAATATTGAAATTTGGTTTGATGAATAAATTTGGTATTAGTTTGATTTGTGATGGAAATTTGTGTTGTTGAATGATTGGTGAATGCTTAATAATAAGCATGGGATAGATAAAATTATGCAAAGGTCATGCTTTTTTTTTAACAAAATCTCTTTGTAATTAATATTGTTTGATGTATGTGTATATGTAACAATATCTAAATTTTGTCTTTATCAGGTCTCACCACATTTAAGTCCGTGAACCACCTCTCTTATTTTCCACCTTCTTCCATCACCGTTGCAGTTTCCTTTTCTGTGTACAAGTAAGCAACTAAACTTTGCTTTTTGTTTGATCATTGAGATTATGTATTCAGATAATATAGGTGCTAGTATATAATTTAGGTTGAAACCTTAGAGTTAGAGTAGCTAGCTTATTTAATATGCATCCAGTCACGCTTCATTAGAGTATTAATACATAGAAAGCAATACAATCCATGATACAAAAACATTTTCATTTTGAGTATACGGTATTAATCGTACCGTTTTGTGTTTCAAAAATAGTATGGAACGTGAGTGGATGTACGGTGATCGAGGGGATCACTATGACAACATGTTGAAAGAGTTTTGCAAAGCGGCAGTGCAGCACAAGGACATGACAAAGGCGGAGAAAATACCTTGTCCTTGTGTTGACTGCGGTGTCATAAGGAAATTTTCAAACATTGGGGAAATTGAATTCCATCTGAAGACTCGCGGTTTCATGCCACACTATAAGAGATGGATTTTTCATGGAGAAAGTGTTGAACATAATGTCGGGTCCTCGTACATTAATGAAAGGAAGATGATGAGAACCGACCACACATTTGATTTTGTCGAGTCGCAACCGATCCCAAGTGCTTCCGGAGTCAATGACAGTGAACCGACTTATCATGATGAGCAAATAAACGAGATGCTTGATAACGTTGAGGATAATTTTGTCGATCGACCGGATGAGTATCAAAGGTTGTTGGACGCATCCAAGACGGCATTGTATCCTACGTGCACTAAGTACACGAAATTGACGGCTATATTGAATTTGTTCAACCTGAAGGGAAGATATGGATTGAGTGACAAAGGTTTCTCGGCATTCCTCGAGCTGATTCATGATATGCTACCGGATGAAAATGGTCTCCCTACCACCACCTATGAGGCAAAGAAATGGGTGTGTCCAATGGGAGTAGAGTACAAAAAAATTCACGCATGTCCAAACAACTATGTGTTGTACAGGGGTGAATACGAACATCTGGACAATTGCCCGAAATGTCTGTTGTCCCGGTATAAGCATAAAGATGGTGAGTACTCCGTTCAGAAAAAAAGCCCTCCAGCTAAACTACTGTGGTATTTGCCGATTATACCCAGATTCAAACGATTGTTTGCGAATCCAAAAGATGCAAAGAACTTACGATGGCACGCAGAGGGTAGAAAGAGTGATGAGAAATTAAGACATCCAGCAGATGGACCTCAGTGGAGAAACATCAATAGACGGTTCAAAGAACATTTTGGAGGTGAAGATAGGAATTTGAGGCTTGGGCTATGTACTGACGGGATGAACCCGTACGACACATTAAGCAGTCAACACAGTACTTGGCCCGTTTTACTAGTGATCTACAATTTGCCTTCGTGGTTGTGTATGAAACGCAGGTACATAATGTTATCACTTTTGATATCTGGCCCCAAGCAGCCAGGTAATAATATTGATGTATACCTCGCCCCATTGATTGATGATTTGAAGTTGCTGTGGAATGAGGGAACCGTTGTGTATGATGCTTATGCAAGGGAAAATTTCACGCTCAAGGCGTTGTTGTTCTGTACGGTCAACGATTTCCCTGCATACGGGAACTTGTCTGGATACACTGTGAAAGGAACATTTGCATGTCCGGTGTGCGAGGATGACACATGTTCGGACCGTTTACAAAATTGTGGTAAAAATGTTTACATGTGTCATCGACGTTTTCTACCTGAAGATCACCCTTATCGTAAGAAGAAGAAACTGTTCAATGGTGAGGCCGAGACTCGAGTGGCCCGTCTACCTTTGACCTCTGAGGAAGTGTATGCAAAGGTTAAGGACATTGTGAACGTCTTTGGAAACACATCGAAACCGGCAAAGAACATTTGGAAAAAATGCACTATCTTCTGGGATTTACCGTATTGGCGTCATCTGCCTGTCAGACACTGTTTGGATTTCATGCACATCGTAAAGAATGTTGGTGAGGCAGTGAGTGGGACTTTGCTCAACATACCCGATAAGTGTCCAAATGAGCATGATTTATAGGTGTATTTCATATATTATATTAGCACTTTTTCTTGCTCATTTCTCCACTTCGGTTAGATTTTCCTCTAGTTTATGTTTTATTGTTATCTCACAAATTTATTGTTTAAATGTAACACCCCTAATACGCACATGATACTAAAGGAAATCGCAGCGGAATTAAATGACTAAACAGTAACTAACGCTTCGGTGCTACAACGCCGTCAACCACCCACGTGGTTGACAAGGCAGAATAAATACAAGTGTACCGGTCTGATGATCAGACTCCCGAGCATAAAACTAAACCATAAATACAACATATATAATACCGAGTATTACATACATCCTTCACTGTATAACATCACTGTAAACTGCAACAACCAAACGTATATAACGCCACAGGAGCACAGGCGCATCCCGGGCCAACATCCAAAAATATACAAAAGTAACCTGCAACCTAGGATCTAAAGCCACTCCGCTTCCTCGATCCTCATCCTGCAGTATAAGAAATATGGATCCCCCGAGGGGGTCAGCAACCCTTGGCTGGTATGGCTAACGCGCAGCCCATCGGCTACCGGGATACGCGCAGCTAATTGTCATGATAACATGGCATTCATTTATATACATAACATAACATAACATATGGCTGAGCATCAATGACGCACAGCACAACAACACATACACAGTGGATTTTCACTCCACGATAACAAACCACAAGGGTCAATTAACACAAGAGCCTAGAGAGTGATTCACTCTCATGTCAAGCTCGTTAAACACACTCATTACCGTTCTGTTAGACGAACGAGTAACTTAAGTCACAGATGGTTCGGATTTAGTGACCCGAACACACCACACAAACACAGGTTCCCACTAAACCGATCATAAGTCAGAATAGGTAAGCTTTGGAAGAAGCTAGCGGGAGATCGAACGCCAAATTAAGGAGAACAATCTTAACAACATAAGAGTCGAATCTGATTCAGATATCTACTCTTAACTTACATGCATGACCGGACAACCGGATTCCTCACTTCCCAGTTAACACTTGTTAGAAGTTCATAGTGGAACTTAACAACCAACACACAATAGGTGGTAAGTCATGTTAGACACACAAGGGAAATGAGTCACAACATACATCACAATAATATGAACAACTGTAAACTCATTACATGTTTAAGTCTTATAATGTCATAAACACAGAAAAACATACAACACACAAGCCGGTGTAAACCGGTAGGCAACAGACTGCAAGAAAAACCATACCTCGGTCCTTGCCTCGACTGGTTTCCACCTTGAGAGAATCCTAAACACATTAGTAACGTCGGTTAATTTACGCACTAGTCCATTATTAACATTATCTACTCAACATTACTAGTTTATTTTATTTTACACTTGTTACAACTTTTCATCCTTTTTAATTGCCTTTAAAACCCACCTAACATGTCTCACATAACCTTATAATATCATTACTAACCAACTACCATTTTTAAATAACAATTCCCATCTTAAAACAATAATTTTTGGTCCATACAGTGGCCTGTCCGAACTTGTGTCCGAACTTCCAAGTTCGGACGCAAGCCGTGACTTTAGACAGAAAACAGACGCACGTCCGAACTTATGTCCGGACTTCGGAAGTTCGGACGTGAGCCGAGAAAAATCTAGACAGAAATCCATGCGTCCGAACATGTGTCCGGACTTCCCAAGTTCGGACACAGTTCGAGGATAATCCTAAGGAAGAATGGGTACGTCCGAACTAGTGTCCGAACTTCCCAAGTTCGGACACTGTTCGCGAGTGAGAATCCTTTTACCCAACAGAGCCTGTCCGAACTTCCACATCCGGACGGAAGTTCGGACAAGGCATTTTACTCAATTTCTAAGCCCTTAAACACTTAACCAAATTTCTCCAAAGCCTCTAACCCTTATAGTATCTTCTCCTAAAGTTTCTAAGTGGTATTCCTTGCCTATCCCAATATACCAAGATATTTCTTCCACAAACATCATTACTTAAACATCATTTCTTACAAACTAAAACTTCTTATGTCATCCTTGAAATCCCTTTTCTAAGCTTACACTTTCTCCTTATTTTACCAAAGTTTGCCTAAGTCCTTACCTAAGTCCAAAATGACTTTGGTACTTACTAAAACCTCAAGCTCATGCCTAAGTCCTTCTCACATCTTAAATCACCTTAATGCATGTTTCTTTCACAAGGAAAACACCTAACCATTTTAAATACTCCTTAACTCATCAATCTCATTTTAAACTCCTAGAACTTCACATTTATTACCTAAATTTCGACATAGGTTCTCCTAGAACATTACTAAACCAAAACACATTGTTCTTACCAACAAACAACCAAGAACACTAAAAATCCATCAAGCACTTATTATACATAAACTCCACTCACAAAGCACTACATCACAATATAGTGCATAATTTAAATTGCATGGCACTTAGGCCCTTAAACGACATGGCTCTTAGGCCCTTAAAATGCATAAATCATAAACACTGAATTTCCACAATATATTTGCCTTTAACCTGCAAATACACTCAACAACACATATGCCTTTTACTAAGCTCTTGAGAACACTTTACTAAGTCATTCAGCATTTGCTCTTTAGGTAGTTTTAACAAGCATTATAAGCTCATTTCTCCTAAGGCATTAAACAACATTAGGTTAGTAGATTTACCTCTTTTCCAAACAACTTCTTTCTTGTTTCCTTTAAAAACCGGTAGGGTATTTGATTCTTTGACAAGTTCTAAACAATATACAAAACATTATAAGAGTATTCAAGCTATAAGCTCCATCTTCATTGTAAACCCTAATTTTACATTGTTTCAAAACGTTAATGTAGTTGTTTACCTTGCTCTTTGAAGAGAGTTTGAATATCTAGCAAGAGAGGACTCCACCTAGTCCATGAAGAGTTGGAATGAAGCTAGAACAAGGTCACACAAGAGCTCCTTCAATATGTATTTCGGTTACCACAAAAACATGAAGGAATGAAGTTTTTATTTGAGATTCCTTACCTAGAAGCAAAGGAGAGTAACAATATGTAAAAATACAAGCTCAAGCTCCTTCAATGGAGGAACTCCATGGCACGAAATGTGGTCTTGGACTTTTAAGAAGATAGAAATGAAGAGCTGATGAGAGGAAGAGATTGGGTGGGTTTGTTTTTGATTTGGACAAGTGAGCAAGATTTTCAAGAGATCAAAGAGGAGTTTTAATGGAGGTGGTGTGGTATTACCGTGGAAGAGAGAAGGAAGAAGAAGGTTGAGACCGTGGAAATGAAAGAAGAAATGATAGAGAAGAGATAGAATTTGCTTTTAAGAGATATTTGTAGTAATAAAGTAAAAGTAAGTTTAATTAGTTTTCTTTACTTACTTATTATATCAACTAGAGAGTGGTGAGTCACCACACTTAGAAAACCGGCCCCCTATATTATAATGAGGGTATTTAGTCTTTGTTGTCAATTTAATTACTTATACAAACATATGTTACAAAATAGCTTATAAAAATTACTATTCATGAAAACAAGGCACATAGAAGTGAAATTTTTGATTTCCCATTAATATAGACATCCAAATGTGATATTATATAGTACACATATATATTTAAGAGTAATGATGGACATCTAGCCACTCAAAACTCTTTACAAGACAATTTTTTCAAAAATGTGCTTTAAGACTCCTTAAAGCACATTTTGTGTTTAAACTTGTTTGCAAGATTGGTTTTCTTTGGTAATTGGTTTAATATGTTCATTAGTATATAAATGAGGTCTTGGTAAGTTCATTAGGTTTAACCAAGTTTATACCAAGCTTAGAGCACATTTGGCTCTTATTGACTTTAAAGCACATTTTGTGTTTTCTTTTGTTTAAATTGTTTACTAATATTTCTAAGACTCTTTTTAGTCTTAATACACCATATTAAGTGTTTATACAATATATTAAGGTTTGGGGTATTTCATTAAACATGAGGAAAACCAAGCTGGGAGTAAAGTAGACGAGAAAAGGAGAAGAAGAGACGAACGCATAGACGCAACACGGCTCAGAAAAAACGGAGTCCAAACGAAGAATCTAGAGCCGGTCAAAGTTCATAGAAGAAAATAAGTCAAACACATGCAACCGCATGGATTAGGCGGACGTGAGTGAGTAACAAGGCGGACGTGAGTGAGTTAACAAGGCGGACAAGAGATGGAGACCGCGGGCGAGAGAGTATGAGACGTCCGCATGAAATGAGGCGGACGCCCACGCGGACAGAGGAGCGGACAGAAACAGACAGAGACGTCCGCATGGTTTCAGAGGCGGACACCAATGCGGATAACAAGCAGACGTGACTAAAAATCAACGCACGCCAGTTTTCTTCTTCGCCCGTCGACTTGCTTCTGCATATCCATACTCCGCAGCGCCTACCTTATTTTCCTCACCGTCTTCAGTTCTGTCCCCTGCAATTAATGAGCAATCAATGCTCTTCCACTCCAGATCTGCCTCTTCCCTTCCTCATATAAACACACTGCACCTTCAACCAAATACACACGTTCCACCCCCAAAACTCAACACTCAAAATCTCTCATTTCATATACAGAAATCTTACGTACGCTCCCACTCTTCTTTCTCTCATTTTCTCCATTCTCTCATCCACGCATTCGTATTATTATTACGTCCACCTCTGTCTGACTTATTACCAGTAATCTATGTCAGGCTAAGGAGGATTTACTCCGGGTGAAGGTTTAATTATGGTTTGTTTAGTTGTGTAATTTATATTTCTACCGGTTAAAATAAATACAGTTTGTTACGATTAAAGTTATCTCTCACCTTTTTAATAAATTCATCGATATTATAAAATGCTTTACAAAGTCTATTTTGATCAGACCGGTGATAAATAGGCAGGTTAATTAAGCCGTAAATCTGGAGAAAGCTTATTATGATTAATAAGTTAATATTTCAGATGCAAATATAATTCCTCGCACCTAATGTCCGTTTATTTATATTTTGCTCGAACCTAGATTAGACCGAGCATTTTCTGGTAAACGAGTTCTTATGAGTCTATGACTTAGTCCTTAGGATAATAACAAGAATTTTGCCAACTATATAAATAAACCGGTAGAGGGATAGCATAATTAATCAGATCATATTAACCTGAACCGGAGTTCGTTAATTTATCATAATTCACTAAATTAATCTGTTATTTACTTTTCAAAAAACAAGTCAATTAATTCCCCCTTTTGTGACAAGCTTAGGTACTACTTTATTTCACATAAGTCCCACGGTTCGCCCCGGCCATTCTGTCTTACTATACTACTGCGTCCGGGTTTATTTGCAGCCCGACGGATATTTTGCGTATTAATTTCTTCTCAATTGTATTAATTACACCAGTTCTAACCACTCACGATAACCAGTCTGCAAAATGGCGCCTTTGCCGGGGACTTGATTTAATCTAGTCCCTAAGCCCCGGATAATTCCTGTTATATTATAATAATCTGTTAATATTAATTGGATACCTGACTTTGGACATGACTACGGACATCTGGCTTCTGACATCTAATTACTAACTCTTTATATTATTGTCATTTAATTTCTATTGTCCTTAACATTTAATTTCTATTGTCCTTTAATTTTCCAGTATACTAACTACTAACTTCAAGTTTCCAGTATACTAACTACTAACTTTAATTTTCTGTTATTTCTTTCCATTGTCATTTCAATTTTCTGTCATTTCTTTCCATTGTCTCTAACTACTAACTTATAATTTCTGTCAACTAATTCCTAACATTTTTATTTATTCTAACATAACGAGTTTCTTTTCTCGTTTTGAGTGGTGAATGCCTTTTACCAGGTCAAACAGCCTCCCAGAAAATATTAATAATCACACGGTTGGTTACAATCCAGAGATCGAGAGAACCTTTCTGCGCACTCTAAGGCAGAGACGAACTCAACAAAACATTACCACCACAGTGATAGAATCTGACTTGGAAGCTGACAAGGCATCTACACCAGCGATAGTTCGAAATATCAACAGGCCGTCTAACCAAGGACAACAGCCTGCTATCATCCTTCCTCACCTTAGCCCATCCGAATATGATGAGTGGCAGAAGCTGAAGCCATATCATCAAATCAGATGTGTAAAGGAGCTGGGTATGTTTGATGGTTCCAGTCCAGACGAAGCCCTGTTACATGTTACAAAATTCTTGCAACATGCCAACAGTCTTACTGCAACCGACGCAGTACTCCAGTACGCAAGATTGTCATTATTCCCTCACAGCCTGACGGGAAGTGCGAGCAAGTGGTATCATAGCCTGACACCGAGTACCATTGGTACTTGGGATGACATGGCCACCAAGTTCTATGACAAATCCTACCCCCGAGCCGAACGTTGGAAATGATTGCTGAAATCTATAATTTCAAGCAACCTGGGTCAGAGATTTGTGAAACTTGGGACCGTTTCAAAGGACTACTACTTACTTGTCCTCACCATGGTCTGACGAAAGAACAAGTATCACAATTGTTCTACAAAGGCTTGATCGGTCCGTGCAGAACAATGGTACTGTCCTCGTTAGGGCTGACATTCTAAAAAAGCCAGGAGCACAATTTCTGAATAGCATGGAGTCTCTTTGTGAAGAAATCAGAGACTGGGCCTCCGGTGGATCAAGGAGCGGTACTCCAGGTTTATACCATGTTGGGGAAAGTGATAACAAGTTCGACCAACTGATGAAAAGCCATGAGCAACTCATGGAAAGCAATGCTCAGCAGGCAACAAAGTCAGTACTCTACAAAAAGTGGTTGCAGATGGCTATGAATTCCTACCCCAGCAAGCTAAGTCTATGATTTCCCGATCATCTACAACCCCTCAAGGCTATGCACCTCTGTCCCAATCATCGCCTGTTATTTCTTGTACGCAATGTGGCGGGCCTCATGACTATGAACAATGCCCCCAGCTACAAGAATTAAAAGTAGCAGAGGAGGCAAACTATATCACCAACAATTTAGGATACAGACAACCTTGGCAACGTAACATGCAATCCAACCTTCGCTACTCAAACACCGACAATATTCAAAACCCACATACACTTCAACCATCTCAAAATTACAGACCTCAGTCCAATTTCCAAGGAGGCCAAAGGCAATATCAACAACAGCCTTATGGCAATGAAGCTTCATCGAGTCGACCAACTCAGCCTCCTTCGAATCCTGAGTCTGAAATGTCTCAAATGCAAGAGATGTTTAAAGCTATGATGGGCAAGTCCCGAGATACGCAAGAAGAGGTCGCAGCTCTGCGCAAAGACCAAAAAACCTTGCAATCTCAGATTCAACAGTTACTTACCCAACAAAGACCAATACCCGGCAAAACGAAAGACGGATTGAAAGTGAGAAAAGACATGCAAGCCATGGGTATAAGAAAAGAGTTACACCCACAGGAGAATGAGAGACAAATATTGTGAGCCTCGATTTTAAACCCTATCCTATGTTGATTAAAGTTGATTAGGATCTAACCGGGTTTTAGGTCCACTTATAGTCTAAGATTAATAACTATGTCATATAACAATAATTATTAAATCCTAGGCTAGCTCACTGGAACCTATTATGAGTCGCCACCTAATTTTGACCTAGATTAAATTAGGAAAGGAGAGTTCGGGTTCGGGGGCTTGATATTCGACTTAATTAGGGTTCAATTACTTTCATTACCCTTCCTAGGTCGTTTTTCCTCTACTTGGTTTATTTACGGCTTATTACGAGTCGTTTTAACCTAAGTGCGCGAGCTTCTGTTTTTTTGTGTTTTTTAGCATTTTTTGACAGAAAACTAAAGTGGAAATTAAAATTACCTAAACTAGGGTTTCGGAGGCAGAATTAGGTCAAATTTTGTTTCCGTCCGTGGCCACGGACCTAATGTCGAGACCACGGACCCTAGTTAACCTATATGAAAATAAAAGTCGAATTAAATAGAAAACAGAAAATTGTAAAGTCCGGGGCCACGGACAGGCCGTCCGTGGGCCCGGACATTATTAGAAAAACCTAAAATTTTAAAATTTAAAAAAACTCGCCGCCGTCCATGGGCGTCCGGGCTTACGGACAAGGAGTCCGGGACCCCGGACATGACGTCCGTGGGTGCGGACCGCCCTCGGACGGCGGCGTTAAGGCTGTTCCCGAAGGTGTTTTTGGCTCAAATTTTATGGGTGTGTAGCCTGAAAGATGTACAATGCGTTAGTGATCGAAAGTTCTCAATTTGAATTCGAATTATGCACGAAACTTGGTAAACAAGTTATTGGACAGAAGCTTGAATAAACAGCAATACAGAAGCGTACGAAGGTTAGTTTGAGCCCAAATTTTGAGGCAAGACAGATAATACCGTGGAGAATTAAGGAAGTGGAGTTTCTACCTGTTTTACCTTTGGATTCACAATGTTTCTTCACACCGGGATTCGTCGAGTGCTCCGTTGATGGCAGACCCGAGAGGATTTCGACCCAAGCTAGCGCTTCTGGTTATTGGTTGTTCTTGCTGTTCTTCACGTTTTGGTGGTGTTTTTGTGGGGTTTTGATGACTATTGATGCTTTGGGGATTGGAAAACGTGTTTAGATGGTGATTTCGGGGGATTTTCGGTATGATTTGGGTGGCCAGGTGTTGGAAAACGTGAGAGAGAGTGAGGAGGCTGTGTTTTCTGACTCTCTAGGGTTCTTGAGCATATGAGGTTCTTTTTATCCAAAAACCTATCCCCTTATATAGACTTTCTTAAAGATAAAGAAAATCTAGTAAAAGTAAGATTTTTCAATATTTTAGTTAAGTGACTTCCCAAAGGAATTTTGCTGTGAAATTTTAACCACGTGTCAAGGATGGAAATTATGAATTTTCTGAAGTGGAATCGGATTTTTTAAATGTTGGAATATTTTAAATTGAATTTCTCGTCATATTCAGTCAGAAATTGCTAGAAAATTATTGGAAATTCGAAAAATCAAAATTCCAACGCCATTATGCTTAAAATGTCATCCTCTATCATGGGTTAAAATATCAAAGCGTTTCAAGCTGATTTGGGCATCCTTTGGAGGAGAGAGAAAGCTTACAAGAGGTCTTAGGAGCCTTTAAAGATTACCAAAACGCCCCTGAAAGTGACGAAGCTGCTCCCCATGCCATGGAACGTGCCGATCGGGCCGGGATCCCTCACCGCTTGATTAAAATGCCTCTCACAACACCAGTACCTCGTAGACCCTAACCAGGGGGTCAAAATTTTGGGTATAACAGATTGCCCCCCGTCAACTAGACTTTGTAATGAAAGTGAGAAGGCTAGTTGATGCCTGAGTGATACCCCAAAATTTCAAATGTTTCCAAGACCCTGCATCTTATCAGAAAACTGATAAGTTGTGTCGAGCTATTCTAAGGCGCTGACTACCTACAATGAATGAGATGATGTCAAGCGGTTCTAAGGCGCTGACTACCTACAATGAATGAGATGTTGTCAAGCGGTTCTAAGGCGTTGACTACCTATGACGAATGAGATGATGTCAAGTGATTCTAAGGCGCTGACTACCTACAATGAATGAGATGCTGTCAAGCGGTTCTAAGGCGTTGACTACCTATGACGAATGAGATGATGTCAAGCGATTCTAAGGCGTTGACTACCTATAATGAATGTGATGATGTCAAGCGATTCTAAGGCGTTGACTACCTATAATGAATGTGATGATGTCAAGCGATTCTAAGGCGTTGACTACCTATAATGAATGTGATGATGTCAAGCGATTCTAAGGCGTTGACTACCTATAATGAATGTGATGATGTCAAGCGATTCTAAGGCGTTGACTACCTATAATGATGATAGCTAGGTGGCATGCAAATGCAAAAATGCTGGAATGGTAATGATGCTAATGATGCTGATGATGTTGATGATGCTGATGATAATGCTGATGATAATGTTGATGATAATGCTGATGATGCTCGGATGCTTCTGGGGACCGAAACCCGTGCCAATGCTCCTGGCTGGACCCAATGTGGACTTATTGCCATCGCCCCCCAAGCCGGTGTGCAGGGATAACTCCTGGTAAAAACCTTGGGGACTTATTGCCATCGCCCACCATTCGTTGATCCCGAAAATAAGTTGACATCGCAAAAGGAGGATTTATTGCCATCACCTCGCCAACTTTTCTGTCGCCAGGTCTTGTGACGCGCCTGGATGATGCAACTAGGTCTTATGACGAGCCTATTTGAATGTGATGAATGCAATGTGTTTGATGAGAGTGGGTAAGCTAAAGGGTAACGCTAGGTCTTACTACGAGCCTAAGGGAATGCAACGAGCCTAAAGGATGGATCTAGGTCTTATGACGAGCCTAAGGGTTGGAACTAGGTCTTACTACGAGCCTAAGGATGGATCTAGGTCTTATGACGAGCCTAAGGGTTGGAACTAGGTCTTACTACGAGCCTAAGGATGGATCTAGGTCTTATGACGAGCCTAAGGGTTGGAACTAGGTCTTACTACGAGCCTAAGGATGGATCTAAGTGAAAGTGAGTAAAATGTATGATGGGTCTAAATGGATGTAGAAGGATTAGGGTTTATGTCAAATCTGGAGATGGTGGGGCTCATGATGGGCCTATGAATGTTTGAGTGTGAAGATAGGGCTTAGGACGGGCCTGAGGAATTTCGATGTGGAGGTAGGGCTTAGGACGGGCCTGAAGGTGTTTGAATGTGGAGATAGGGCTTAGGTCGGGCCTGAGTGGTATGAGAAGGGTTTGAATCCTTTGGGTTTCTGGCTTTTGGGCCTCAATCGGTGTCATTGTTGTAATTGTTGGGACCAACAATTGCCCCCAGTATTTTTCCTTAAGGCAATCTGAGTTCTTTGGAATCTTTGGCAATCGATCGGAACGATCGATTGCCCCCAGTATTTTCTTTGATTAATTGTGCAAAACAAGTCTCATTCTCATAAGGGCAAGGTTTATCTTGTTGTGGTGCTCTCTATCCTACGCTCGACGTGTTTGGTGTTTGCACTCGTTTCTCACTTACGGTCACAACTTCTCAACCATTGAATTTGACATTTGCTAGATTTACGCGTTCAACCTGTTACTTTCACGTGATTAGATACACAGCTACTAAGTCGGAAGTCTTTTGAGCTTATAACGTGGCTATGGGGTGTGATGAATGACAACAGGATAATGGAGGAATGTTTAGGATATGTGGAGCTTTAAAGATGACTAAATCTGCAACTTGCACCATCCCTTGGACTTGTCTTCTTTACCTTGAAGTCGTTTGACTATTTCATGATGACTTAGCTTATGATCTTGGGACTTGGAACTTTTGGATTGTTCCTTGCTTCTTTTTTTTTCCGATTTTGGATTCTTC
This sequence comes from Limonium bicolor, assembly GCA_023374045.1. Lineage (NCBI taxonomy): Eukaryota > Viridiplantae > Streptophyta > Magnoliopsida > Caryophyllales > Plumbaginaceae > Limonium > Limonium bicolor. Next base: position 13,586 of record JAIOTZ010001090.1, on the reverse strand, counting down.
GAGGCTTTTCAGGTTTGCCTTTCTTTGAATCTCCTTTCCTTCGGGGTTCTTGTGTTTCCCGGTTTTGAACTTTGAGAGCTGTTTTTGATGTGAGCTCATTTGGATCCTGTGTCACTTTGGGACCATTTGCGGATCATTTCGTCATGCTGGTAGCGGTTTTGCTTCTTGGACTTATGAAGTTGCGTCCAAAAGTCGGGCTCCTTGCTTCCTTTGGTCACCGGGTCGGTTATCCATCATTGGCTAGCTTGTTTGTGGAGCTTGTAATATTGTGAAAGAGGTCATATATGAAAAGCTCAGCGGGGGTGCCTAGGGTTTAATGTGGGTTCACAGGCTTTTGGCTGTGTGGTGCTGTACCTAGGTGCTTCGTCATCCCTGGTAGTTGTGTATCTGTTCTTTGTTACTTTTCATAGGTTTAAGCGTAAATTTACAAATTATCTCCTTCAGTCGGAGTCATGCCGTTTACCTTACCTTTGAATGTGACCTCTCTGGAGTCGTGTAAAAATGACACGCTCTTTCGCTCTTGGTTTTACCGCTCAAGGCACTCTCGCGAAGTGTACACTCGGGGACTTGCTTGCACATTTAAACAAAGAAATAAACATTATCGCTCTTTAACTCAATTGCCCCCAGTATTATTTTGGGGTCTTTTGACAAGCCTTTTGAATACCCAGGTTATTTGTTGGAGGTGGCTATATGTGTGGTGGTACATGGCGATGAAGTCTTGTTGTTTTGGTGGAGTGATGTAGTGATGAAAGTAAAACATGGCAGTGGGATGCTTTCAGTGTACGGTGAAATTTTCCATTGAGATGTGATGATGGTGGAAGCCAACGGTGAGATATTCCTTGCACAGAATGAGTCATGTGGAGGGAGTGTGGTGAGACACATGGGATGTATGTTATGAAGGTGGGATGTGGGAAATGACGTTATGACTTATTTATTTTTTTGGTGTTCTAGTTTTGTGAATAATGCATAAAAAATAATGAAAATTGAACTATGCTCTAATTCATGAATGGAAAGACAATATCAAAATTGTAATCTTAGAAAACTACCTAAAATGAAAGGAAGCTAGCTACCATAAAAGTTGGGAGAAAACTGGAAAATAAAACTACCCTCGATTGAAAACTTCTAAAATAGTGATGTTGGGCTGTCTGATGCCAACATACGGAAGACTCGAGCTCTGGGCCGTCGGGACGCCATTGAGATGATCGTGATTGTCTTCCTTCTGAACTTCGAATAGGCCTCATAAAATGTTTGAATTAGGAATGCCTATGGTTATGTAGGAGGAACCCGGTCTGAATCTTTTCCAAGCTGCGAGTGAAGTGCATGAGCTAGAGTGACTCCTAGGATAGAACAGATTTGCGGGCCTGAGTACCCTTAATCTAGAAGTGAAGCAAACGGCTGATCAGGACCCGAACCGTGAATGGGCCACTGGGCCGAGAGGGAAAGCCTTGAAGTTTGAGATTCGTTTGATGTTCTTGTCGGGCCTTGACGCTAGAAACTGGAATGAATGAGTTATGCAACCTATCTTGGATTCAAATGTTTTGTGCTATGGGCCGAACTTCTGGATTGAGAGTGAAGCTTATGGGCCAAAACTATGAATTGGTCTACGGGCCCCAAATAGAATGAGTCATGAGTGTGGTATTTGGGCCAGAATGATTGCTGAACAAAACCCTAGGTTGGAATTTGGACTGAAACCTGAATGAGTAGTATTGATTGAACCTGAAAGATGATACATAGATCTAGGATTTTGGGCTAAAGCCCAAGTGAAGAGTTTTCCTATACTAGAATAGGCCCTGAGTCGGAAGAATTTTAGTGGAAGGCTTGGTTGGTTTACATGTCTCATGGAATACTTTTAGGTGGACTTTTATGGGCCTAGAACTAAATGGATAAACCAAATTGGGTGAAAAAGAAACCACCTAAGTCTAAACTTTTGGGCCGAAGCCCACATAACTCACATGTTGAACCAAACAGAGCCTTTAGGCTGCAAACAAATAGAACTGACAATTCGGGTTGGGCTAGGTTGATGTAGGAGAAATTCCTATCAGTTTCTAGGCTGGGTAATGGGCCAATCACACAAGCAAACAAGGCCCACCAGATTCACATGTCCTCACTAGATGTTTAAATCAAACCAGGTATGGATCGATCCGGAGAGGTGCTTGGGGCATGGGCCCAGGTCACCACAAAGGAATAGGGCTTGCACGCTATTCTCTTTGGGCTTCCCCACTCTTTTCACATCACCTGAAGGTGTGCGTCTACGGTCGGGTCTTTGACTGACCAAACAATGGGCTAGGTAAGGGCACTGCCAGGAAAACGCTTGGGGCTAAGGCCCAGGTATTAAGGGGATGTGGTTAGACGACATCCTCCTCTTTTCCCCCTTATTCACATCACCTAAAATGTGAGTCCCTGACAGGGGACCCTCAAACGGGTCCGGGGGAAATTGGTTTGTGTGGACCCTCGCTCTCATATTGATGCGAAGGTGCAGAAAATTAAAGTGCGCACGAAAGTAAACAAACAAGTAATAAAGCCATAAATAAATTTTCGAGTTAAGCCCTCTTTCTTAAAATTAAACAAGTTAAAATTAAGAAGTTGTCCCCAGCAGAGTCGCCAGTCTGTGAGCCTCGATTTTAAACCCTATCCTATGTTGATTAAAGTTGATTAGGATCTAACCGGGTTTAGGTCCACTTATAGTCTAAGATTAATAACTATGTCATATAACAATAATTATTAAATCCTAGGCTAGCTCACTGGAACCTATTGAGTCGCCACCTAATTTTGACCTAGATTAAATTAGGAAAGGAGAGTTTGGGTTCGGGGGCTTGATATTCGACTTAATTAAGGTTCAATTACTTTCATTACCCTTCCTAGGTCGTTTTTCCTCTACTTGGTTTATTTACGGCTTATTACGAGTCGTTTTAACCTAAGTGCGCGAGCTTCTGTTTTTGTGTGTTTTTTAGCATTTTTTGACAGAAAACTAAAGTGGAAATTAAAATTACCTAAACTAGGGTTTCGGAGGCAGAATTAGGTCAAATTTTGTTTCCGTCCGTGGCCACGGACCTAATGTCCGAGACCACGGACCCTAGTTAACCTATATGAAAAATAAAAGTCGAATTAAATAGAAAACAGAAAATTGTAAAGTCCGGGGCCACGGACAGGCCGTCCGTGGGCCCGGACATTATTAGAAAACCTAAATTTTTAAAATTTAAAAAAACTCGCCGCCGTCCGTGGGCGTCCGGGCTTACGGACAAGAAGTCCGGGACCCCGGACATGACGTCCGTGGGTGCGGACCGCCCTCGGACGGCGGCGTTAAGGCTGTTCCCGAAGGTGTTTTTGGCTCAAATTTTATGGGTGTGTAGCCTGAAAGATGTACAATGCGTTAGTGATCGAAAGTTCTCAATTTGAATTCGAATTATGCACGAAACTTGGTAAACAAGTTATTGGACAAAAGCTTGAATAAACATCAATACAGAAGCGTACGAAGGTTAGTTTGAGCCCAAATTTTGAGGCAAGACAGATAATACCGTGGAGAATTAGGGAAGTGGAGTTTCTACCTGTTTTACCTTCGGATTCACAATGTTTCTTCACACCGGGATTCGTCGAGTGCTCCGTTGATGGCAGACCCGAGAGGATTTCGACCCAAGCTTCTGGTTGTTGGTTGTTCTTGCTGTTCTTCACGTTTGGTGGTGTTTTTGTGGGGTTTTGATGACTATTGATGCTTCGGGGATTGGAAAACTGTTTAGATGGTGATTTCGGGGGATTTTCGGTATGATTTGGGGGCGGGTGTTGGAAAACGTGAGAGAGAGTGAGGAGGCTGTGTTTGTGACTCTCTAGGGTTCTTGAGCATATGAGGTTCTTATTTTATCCAAAAACCTATCCCTTATATAGACTTTCTTAAAGATAAAGAAAATCTAGTAAAAGTAAGATTTTTCGATATTTTAGTTAAGTGACTTCCCAAAGGAATTTTGCTGTGAAATTTTAACCACGTGTCAAGGATGGAAATTATGAATTTTCTGAAGTGGAATCGGATTTTTAAATGTTGGAATATTTTAAAATTGAATTTATCGTCAGATTCAGTCAGAAATTGCTAGAAAATTATTGGAAATTCGAAAAATCAAAATTCCAACGCCATTATGCTTAAAATGTCATCCTCTATCATGGGTTAAAATATCAAAGCGTTTCAAGCTGATTTGGGCATCCTTTGGAGGAGAGAGAAAGCTTACAAGAGGTCTTAGGAGCCTTTAAAGATTACCAAAACGCCCTGAAAGTGATGAAGCTGCTCCCCATGCCATGGAACGTGCCGATCGGGCCGGGATCCCTCACCGCTTGATTAAAATGCCTCTCACAACACCAGTACCTCGTAGACCCTAACCAGGGGGTCAAAATTTTGGGTATAACAAATATACCTACTCCTGCATGCTACACACTTTCAAAGAATGAGAAGATCAGCTTCTGTAAATGTCTACACTCGGTAAAAGTACCGTCTGGATATTCTTCAAACTGGAAGAACATTGTATCATGAAGGATTTGAAACTGTTAGGCATGAAATCTCACGATTATCATGTATTGATGTTACATCTTCTGCCAGTAGCAATCCGTGGGATATTGCCAAATGATGTCAGAAATGCGTTAACCAGATTGTGTTTCTTCTTCAATGCTGTTTGCTGCAAGGTAATTGATGTAAACTCTCTCGATGATCTACAACGTGAAATTGTGGTCACATTATGTCAATTAGAGATGTATTTCCCACCATCATTCTTTGACATAATGGTGCACTTGATAGTCCACATTGTTCGAGAGATCCAATTTGTGGTCCGGTCTACTTACGCTACATGTACCCTTTTGAACGATACATGGGTATTCTAAAGGGTAGAATGAGGAATAGATATCGACCAGAAGGGAGCATAATTGAAGCAACGGTGACTGAGGAAGTCACAGAATTTGTGACTGATTATCTGAATGAAGCAGAATCAATCGGTATCCCAAAACCAAGACACTACGGCAGATATAAAGGCAAAGGTGTCATTGGAAGAAAGATTGTGCAAGTACCAAGTCAACTGATTCATCAAGCACATCTGTTTGTGTTACAACACCTTGAGGCTGTTGAACCCTTCTTTGATACTCATATGAATGAGTTGAGACAACAAAATCCTACCAGAAACCATCTTTGGCTTACGAAAGAACAAAACCGACTGTTTGTCCAATGGTTCAAATATTATGTCTTTGAAAAAGCGTCATCAAATTCAGAAGTTCTCAATGAAGAAATCAGATTTTTGGCAATAGGACCTGAACCTAATATTGTATCATTTGAGGGGTATGACATTAGTGGGTATACTTATTACACTGCACGCCAAGATGCTAAATCAATAAACCAGAACAGTGGAGTAAAAATAGAAGCGGCATTCAATGAGTACCACATCGGTAACCAGTCTCAACCAGTGAGGAGCTCCAGTTGGTATTACGGTGTTATCGAGGACATTTGGGAGCTAGACTACCATATTGATTCGTTTTTAGTGTTCCGCTGCAAATGGGTGGACAACCGACGTGGAATCCAAAACGATGGAGGTCTTACCTTGGTTGATCTCACACGTGCCAGTTTTAAGGATGATCAGTTTGTTATGGGAAAAGATTGTGACCAAGTGTGGTATGTTCAGGATCCAAAAGACTCCAGATGGTCTGTTGTTCTTCCAGGTAGAAGACCGGTTCTGATTGAAAATGAAAATGAGGATGATGATGATGAGAATGAGACGATTGAAGGAACAACATTGTTTCCTACGGGGTTGCGGGATTTAAATGTGATACTCAAAACGACTTGATTTATGCACGATCAGACCATGACGAGGGTTTTGGGTTGATAACACCAAATCATAGAAGTATTTATGGTAATGTTATGTTTAATATTTTCTTGACTTGTTCAACATTTGTCTTTACATTATAAATTCATCCAATTAATTTGACTAACTTATCTTACTGCAGTGGCTGATCACCCTATGGACCAGCCCATTGAAGAAGCTGATCCTCATCAGAAGAGACCAGCAAAACGGGCCACACGAGGAGGAAAGAAGGGGAACAACTCACCCACCGGAGGATGAGGCTTGTCCATCACAGCAGGTGACAGAGCCACCAGCTTCCTCCTCCTCCGGAAAAGGTGAAGAAGAGAGGTGCCACCCGTGCACTGAAGGCAATAAAGGCCCCCCCACGAAGCCTTTGCAGTTCAATGAGTTCAACCAGCCATACGGTAATTGGAAGATGATTATACTGCATATGCTGGCCACCTGGTCAAACTTACTGCGACATAAATCACAATTGGAAGCAAGTGCCACAATCATTGAAGGACACTATGTTTGGGCTTCTTCAGGTGTGTTATTTTTTTATAATATGTTATATGATTTTAGAGTTTCTCGTTACTTGTGTTACTAAATGACTAATAATTGTTTATGTAGAGTCGTTTCTGCATTGATCCTTCTCTTAAGGAGGATATCTGAAAAAAATGGGGCGACAGTTCCGCGACCATAGGAAATGGCTCTCTGACAAGTACATTCATGGTGCTGCGTATCAAGACCCTGAATCGGATGATGCAGAAGAGGCGATGAACTGCCACCCTGGGAGGCGTACGAGGGCATCACTGAGGAGCAGTGGACGCGGTTTGCGAGTATCATCACACGCCAGAGTACCAGGTAGAGCTAATATTCAACGCTGTCTTTTATACATTTTGGCAGTTTTTTTGCTTATTTTATCTTACACGTTACATATGTATTTGTAGGCGTTCGTGCAAACAGCAGGCAAATGCGAAGAAAAATCTATACCCACATCACTTAGGTGGTAAAAGTATTGCCGAACGCGTACCAGAGTGGGAGCAAAAGGGCTTGCTTCCAAAGGATGTGGCTCCTAGCGACAGAGGATGAAGGTGTGGGAGTTGAGTCGAGTGCCAAAAAACTCGACGCCGGAAAATCCTCAGTACGATGATGCCACGAGAGAGATTATAAATCAAATGGTGAGTATCTAATTTCGGTACATAAGTTTAATATTTGTTTGTGTACCTGTATATTAATGAATTTTGTTATTTTTGTGTTTTATAGAAGAGTTACAATCTCAAGTTACTGAGGGTTCTTGGGCTCCGAACAGACAATATGATCCCCTTTCTCGTGCTCTTGGAAAGGTGGATCATCCTGGTCGCGCTATTGGTTTTGGTGGACAAGTTGGTATCCGCCAAGTTTTTGGCAATCCGGGGTCTAGGAAAGGCTCACAAGGAAGATGATCAGCTATGAGGAACATTTGAAGGTTACTGCTGATATTGAGCAGAGGCTTAGGCAGAATGTTCATCAGTTGGTTGCAGAGGAGATGACTAAAATACGCTCACAGATGTGCAGCAGTCAGGAGGTGACTAGACCAGCCCCTGCACCATCAGCTGATAGGGAGGAGGCACACCAGTATCCATCAATTAAGGTTTAGTCACATTAACTTAAAAAAAATTATTTATTATCATCTATTTACTTCGATTGTGTTCGTTTAACCCTTCTTTACTTAATGTTCAGGAACCCGTTTTATGCACGCTGTTCATGCCGATGGGAGGTGAGGATATTAAGGTGGCGTGGGGTAAATTGTTTCCCTCATCTCGTACAGACACCGTCGGCGGTGAACCACTACGGCAGGGTATGTCCGGGTGCTTGTAGATGATTATGTGACAGAATATGCTGATGTTGCTATACCGGTACCTCTGGGACAGAGAAACATACTTCGCTCTGTTCAAACAGCTACAATCCAATGGCCGGGTACATGGGTCAAAATCTCGGGCCAGGTAAACACAATTAACGCTTACTCTAAAATTATAATTATCCGATATTTCAATTAGTATATGGTTTAGAGTGAGTCACTTAAACTTAATTAATCAACAACTTAGGAAAATGTCAAGTCGAAAAAAACTTCTAAAGGAAAAGGAAAAAGTGTTGCCACACCAGCTCTCACGGGGGCATCCTCCAATTTCATGATGAGACCTGCTTTAGTAGAGAAGAACATATTGGATGGGTTGTCACAGAACATGAGACTTCTGCACTCGGCCTTGTTGATGACGTCACCTCAGAGTGATAGGATCCAAGTGGAGGATAGCCAGGGTCTTTTTCACCACCACGAACCCGAAGGACAGACTCATACGTTCGATATATATATATGTCCGACTTCGTTGATGTATTCAAGAGAGACTGGTTAAATGTGTCAATTCTGAAGTCAGCTAGCATGTGAGCGATCTCATACCTTTTCCTATATTAATGAAATACTTGAATTAGTTTTTGTACTTTAACGCCGTTCACTGATGTTGTTGTCTTTATGGTGCAGGCATGTGCATTCAAGGCGATACGAGATCATCAGACTAACAGCTTCGGATTCCTATGCCCTGCTACTTGCTATGAAGTGACTATGTCAATGGATCCTGAAGGTCTTTTGCGGTACTTGACGAACACAATATTGAATGTGCAGACAAGTCATACATTATGCTGCCATATTATCAAGGGTAAGTCATACTTCCATATCTTATTACGTTTTATTTATAAGTTATGTTATCCGTGTTATGATTTCAATTTTATTCATCACGTGAGCAGTCGTCATTGGTCGTTGTTGGTTTTGGCCATGAAATACCCGAGAGTCTTTCAGTTCGACTCACTTGGTACGAGTGCCAAGAAGCCAGCGATAGCAGCGGCTCTAATGAGGTGAGCTATTTAAATTATACAACAATTGTCATAACTTAATAAATTGTTTCGTTAAATTTGATTAATTTGTGTATTACATTCAAACTATTTATTTTGTATAGTGGCTTCAAAGCTGCACTGCGTGCATTGCAAAAGACACCGAAGAACATCCCTTGGACTGCAGTGAAGGTAGTTTTACTTATTTTGTGCAAATAGTTAACATGTTAATAGTAGACCTGCAAGTATGACTGATAACGCAATGTGTGAATGTATAGTGTCCAGTACAGCCTGGTGGATCAGAATGTGGTTACTATGTTATGAGGTTTATGCATGACTTAGTAGCATCATCCAAGTTTTTGCCAGAAAAATCATTGGACAAGGTATAAAACTATCTTTGAAAGTCTTGGTTTATATGTATTTTTATTCTTTGTCATTCTTTGTGTAGTGTCTCATTAACTATTCATTTTTGTTTGTTCAAGGCTTTCGAAGAAATCGTGGGCATTGGAAATTATGAAGAAGGCACATATCTGAAATCCTCGAGGATTGGGCAGAATTTATCTCCATCGACGTACTTAGTTGATTCCTCTTAAGTTAGTTTGCGTTGAACGTTAGTTGTGTTATTATGTATTTCATTAGATTGAAACGTAGTGAATTGTATATTGTAATGGAGTGTGGTGTGGAGAGTGTGGTGAAGTGTACAACTAATCCTTATTTTTGTTATGAATTTTCTTGCTTTCTTGCATTTATTGATGCGTGCCGATGATTATGGCCGCTTTATGGGTTTATAGTATGCTACTGAGGCGCCCCACTGTGGTGGCAGCATTATACAATGTCTTTACAGGTTTGTTTAATTTTGTGGTGTATTTGGGTGCATTAATAAGCTGGAAAGGAAAAAACAAAAAAAAAATACTGCCTATTTCGGCGGTTCTGGAACCGCCGAAATAGGGTAAAATACTTGTTTTTGCGGTGCTCATTTCTGTGGTTGTAAACCACAGAAATAGGCCCTTTACAACTGCAGAAATAGGCTGTTTTCCTATAAGTGAATGGCGGTTTCATTTTGGTACGCACATGAATAAGTGTTGAAAAGAAAGGCGACAACCCTCTTATTTTATTTATTTATCTGAATTTTGCTTTATGAGGTGAGAATTTTTGGTGTCTACAGATGGCTCCCCTTGATTCAATTTTGTAAGCCCTTGCAAAATTGGATCAAGGTTGAGAGGGCGCCAAAAATTCTTACTACGGCTTTGTGGTGCATTGGGATGCGACCACGAGGATGATAATGTATGAATGCGATGGGAAATGATATGATAGCTGATTGCATGAGGACATATTACGAGCCTCAAATGGACCACTTGACATCCAGTCCTAGGACTTATGAAGAGCCAAGTATGCTAACAATAGATTAGTTTGGGGTGCATGAGGACTTAGGAGAGCCTCAACTAGACCTCTTGACATCTAGCTATAGGACTTATGACGAGTCTATAATACTAACAATTAGATTGGTTTATGGTGCACGAGGACTTAGGAGTGCCTCAACTGGACCTCTTGATATCCAGTCCAAGGGCTTATGACGGGCCTAGAATGCAATTGAAAGTACGAGGACTTAGGAGAGCCTCCACTAGACCTCTTGACATCTAGCTATAGGACTAGTGATGAGCCTACAATACTTTTCATTGTGTACCATACTAGTAGCGTAATAGCTGCCTAGCTGGTGGGTGTGAAACGATCTTGCACTAGTAGCGTAATAGCTACCTAGTGAAGGAAAAACGACGGGACCGCACTAGTAGCGTAATATCATCCTAGCGGGTTATGAAGTGAACGATCTCGCACTAGTAGCGTAATAGCTGTCTAGTGGAGGAAAAACGGCGGGACCGCACTAGTAGCGTAATAGCTGCCTAGTGGGCTGTGAAATGAACGATCCCGCACTAGTAACGTAATAGCTGCCTAGTGGAGGAAGAACGGCGGGACCGCACTAGTAGCGTAATAGCTGCCTAGTGGAGGAAGAACGGCGGGACCGCACTAGTAGCGTAATAGCTGCCTAGTGGGATATGAAGTGAACGATCTCACACTAGTAGCATAGTAGCTGCCTAGTGAAGGAAAGGATGGGGACCGCACTAGTATCGTAAATGAATACGGGACTTGATCCCTAGGATTAACAAGAATGGAAAACACAAGTTAAGGAAGTAAGACTTCGGGACGAAGTCCCTTTTAAGGGGGGTAAGCGGAAACACCCCTAAACAATTAAACACATAAAAATCATAAACACGAGAAGATTATCTAGGAATAACACGTTACGTAATTCGGACATATGATAACGTATGACAAATTAAATTTAGTGCGGGCATATACATGTCCGAAAACATGACAATGTTACATATTAATACGGTCACGTACTTATATATGTACGTTTATAAAATACATATACGTAACATTACAATATTACAACATCGTATATAATAAATAGTAACGTCGCATAGTTATATATATCTAAAACGCGATAAAATTAAAGGGGCGTATATCTATATATACATATACATACCTATAACTAATAACGTAACAAAATAAAGTAGTCACGTATGAAAACGCGACATATTATATAGTCGCACAAATAAACAAATGGGCATGCATATATAGCTGATACTAAAAAAAGAAGGAGCAAGTGCGCTCCCGCTGGGGTTCGAACCCAGTACCTCTCGTACCCCTCATGAACGCTTTAACCGGATAAGCTATGCTCGAATTCGGTATCAAATACTGACCTAATTAGACTAGTAGTTCAACTACTACTGTAACTACCTAAACAAAAAAGAGATTGAACAACGAACCAATCAGATTTCCCTTGTGCCACTTATTCTCTTGCTTCTTCTCTCGTATTGCACCTGTTCGAACAAAAAAACGGTGCAGGGCATGAATTTTTGCAAGTCAGTCAAGGCCACTCTTTTACTCACTCATCGATATCCTAATCCCCCTGTCTCTATAGTGCCATCCGAATCAAAAGAAGCATAAGAGAGCAACAGACATGGGCATCATTCCCACACCATTGCCTCGTAATTCTCTTTATCTATTTTCTATAGTACCGTGAATCAAGAAAACAATCACCACAGGCCACCACCATACTCCCACGTCTGAATCTAAAATGGATATTCAAATAACCAGAATATACTAAAATCCTTTTACTATTGTGGTGCCATCTTGAGCTCTGTAAAAGTAGTCAAAGGGAAATGCTTGTGCGTCAGAATTGGTGCTTGCAAACTCCCACGCCACTACCTTGTAATATGCAACCACTAACTGCCTTACTAGTTATCATACTCACCCTTTTTCCTTCTCCTTACTCGCAAGTGCCCGTCTCTGCGTGTCCAGAAAACTATCCAGATAGATGAATCGTCTCTGGTGTGCTATTCCCATGCGTGAAGCTAAGCCCATGACACTCCTGAATCTTCCCCAGCTTGTGGTTTCAGTTCGAAAAGAAAAACTGTCACATTACCCACATATCTTTCTTTGTTGATCAGTGAGCTCCAAACTCCATGTTCTCGCCCTTTTCCGCCTGATCGATCTGGCTCAAACTCTTGGTAAGTCTTGATCAAAGCAGTCCATGAGAATAACAGGTAAAACTGTAACAAAGTACACTCCCTCTGTTTGGTTTTGCCCGAGAGTTCATGCATTAGCCTCCCTAACTTCCTTCCTGTCTCACACCAGGACCATGCAAGCTAGCTTAGGGTAAGGCGCTGGAAATTTTGAAACTTGCTACTCTCCTCTAGAAAGAAAAACAGACAGGAAACCCCTCCATAAACAACAACATTTTTGGTCTGAACTCCAGTTCAAGGTGAGCTCAACTCGATAGTCATTTTCAGATTTTTACAACTTTTGTCTTCTGCACACTAAACTTCCAGAGGCGATATAAGTGTTATGATGGCTTACTAATGAACCTAAAATGATACTAAAATCCTTCACCAACTTGGTAGACACATGAGGAGGTCGAAGAAGTAAACACAAAAAAAAAAAGTTGTGTAGGAACTTAAAAATTCGCTTCTGTAACATTGGGTTCCAGAAGGCATGCGAGGGTTGTATTGGGGGGATGATTGGGTTGTTCTAAATTGGAAACTATATTAAGCTATTTGACTAGTTTGCTAGACAACCTCGGGAAAACCAGTCAACCTATTGAAACAAAAGTAAGTAATAGAAGAAATGCAAGGGTTGGTTATCAGTTTCTGAGATTTTTGGGTTCTGTATACTAAATGTCCAGAAGTGATATAGATGCAGTGTTAGTTTAATAATGGACTTAAGGTAAATATAAAACCATTACTAACCTGGTAGACGTGCGAGAATATTGAGGAAGCAAAATGAGAAAGAAAACAGATGTGCAGAAGCTTAGTTCCAGTCTCCTGCAAATTCTTTTCGATTCTGTTTTCTGTGTAAGAGCTTTTAGAGGTGTATTCCTTGTTGCTTTGGGTTTGTTCTTAAGTCAAAACCCTGATAAGACGCTAACTAAGTGGGTACAACAACTAGGAGGAGTAGTAAATAAGTTTAGAAAGCAGACAGAGAACAAAATAAGAGAAAGTATCAGTTTATGACTTTAGTTTCAGTTACAGCAGTTTTGTGTTCTGTATAACTCTGTTACAGAGAGAATAAGAGAGTTGTAATGGTTTGTTCAAGAGCTTAAAACTGTACTAAACCACATAAATGAGTCACTAAGCAAGTTGGGAAGATAGGAGATAGGTTTGATAGCAGAAATAAAGCAACTGAAAAGGAAAATGCATCAGTACAGTTTTCAATTTTTCTGTTTTCCTTCTAGTTATCATTTGGATTTTGTTTTTCTGTGGCTTTAACAATGGTGTTTTGGGTTTTGTTTGGGATTTAAAATCTTGATAAAACACTTAAATAACTAAGTCAGCAATTTAGGAAGAATTGGGAATCAGT
>JAIOTZ010001089.1:0-39428 GCA_023374045.1 Limonium bicolor | reverse complement strand
GACAACTTTTAAAAAAAATTATTTTACATGTATAATGCACAAAACGTAAAAAAATTTGTACATATGGTCATATAAATCTGTACAAATGTTCATTAAAACATGTACATCCACACGTAAAAACGTGTACATCATCGCAATAACTCGACAAGTTTTTAGGGTTTATAGTGGCGGGTTTAGGGTCTAACTTCGACATTTTTTAGCTATCCTAGGGTGGGTTTTGGGGTGTTTTGGGGATAGGGTAATCTATTTGGAATTTGTTTTATACTTTATATTGTAGCAACTAACTCGACAGGTTTTTAGGGTTTGTGGTAGCGGGTTTAGGGTCGTTAGACCCTAAACCCGCAACTGCAAACCCTAAAAACGCCTTCGACGTTTTTAGCTATCCTAGGGTGGTTTTAGGGTGTTTTGGGGGGTAGGATAATCTATTTGGAAACTGTTCTATACTTTACATTATAGCAACTAACTCGACAGGTTTTTAGGGTTTGTGGTCATGGATTTAGGGCCTGCCACTACAAACCCTAAAAATACCTTCAACGTTTTTTAGCTTTTCTAGGGTGGGTTTTAAGGTGTGTGAGGTTAGGGTAATCTATTTGGAAACCGTTATATACTTTAATGTGGGAATGTACATATTTTAATGTGAGAACGTACATGTTTTAATGTGACGATGTACATATTCAAATGTGAGAATGTACATGTTCAAGTATGAGAATGTATATGTTTTAATGAACATCTGTACATGTTTGTATGACCGTCTGTACAAGTGTTCTTCCTTATATGTACATGTTTTAATTTAAGGATGTACATACATTATATACTTTAATGTGAGAATGTACATATTCTAATGTGAGAATGTACATGTTTTAATGTGATGATGTACATGTTCAAATGTGAGAATGTACATGTTCAATTATGAGACTGTATATGTTTTAATGAACATCTTACATGTTTGTATGACCATCTGTACAAGTGTTCTTTCTTATATGTACAGGTTTTAATTTAAGGATGTACATATTTAATTATTCATGCAGGTTTATATGACTATCTATATGTTTTTAATGCGAGGATGTACATGTTTTTACGTGAGGATGTACATGTTTTAGTGAACATTTGTACAGGTTTGTATGACAATCTGTACAAATTTTCTTTTACATTTTGTGCTCCATACATGTAAAAATAATTTTTTTTAAAGTTGTCAAAACATACCCATGATTGGTCTTGTTTTGAAGAGCTTGAATTTAGATGAACAATGATATAATTTTTTTTAATTTTAAACTTATATATTAAAAGTTACAACCATTTAAAAATTTTTTATAAAAAACAAAAAAAAATATTTAAAAAAAAAAATTCACGCGACAGATTTCAAAAAACAAACGCGACGCTTAATTTAAAAAAAAAGAAAGAAAGAAAGAGGTAAGAGCGCGCCCTGGGATCCCAGGGGTAGGCAAGACAAGCCGCTTCTATAATGCGATTTACTCTGTATCGCATATTGGTAGGCGATTTGCCCCAAGTCGCGTTACGAACAATTCCGTTTCAAGTTTTATTTTTCCAGATGACAGTTCTATAATTTCGCAATTTCTTAGCTACATGTAACTGTAGCCATCCTGGCTACAGTTGAGGGTATAATTGTCATTTAATCTCAATTTTTTTTGTTTCCCCTAACCTCCCCGTCCCAGACTACTTCGACTCAGTTCTCTCCCATCACCCGACTCAGTTTTCTCCCATCACCCGACTTGCGTACTTCTCCATTCTTCTTCAATCGTGCTTATTTCTTCTTCAATCCTGCTTCTTTCTTCTCCAATCGTGCGCTATTCCTCTTTCTTCTTCTTCCATATCGTGCCACATCCTTCTCCCCCTCTCTTCGCCAGTATTATCGATTTTTCAAAGTGCCGAATCTTCATCCGCTCCCGTCTGAGCAACAACCAATGGCGAATATCAATAACCAAGCACAAGATGATCCAGAACCGTGGTTAGTCTATTATCGAGATTTTTCTGTTTTTTGCTTGATTTAGGGTTTTGCGTGTTTGTACATTTTTTTTCTGTTTTTGCTTGATTTAGGGTTTTACGTGTTTATACATTCTCTGATTCCACTGATTACCAACTTAAGCGACAATGATACATTCAATTAGCACCTTCTTTTGTTTCTGTGATGATTAGGTTTTCTCGCATTCATTTTGTTTCACTGCTTATTAGGCTTCTCTTGAAGCAAATTATCCCATCCTAAGCAGACTACGATACCACAAAGTAGAAAATTGAATTTGTCCATGATAGGTAGCCCCGACATAAATGAAAAATAATGTGGAGTAATATTGGTTCACTGAACATTAGGGTTGGTTCACTGAATTCTCATTCATTAGCAAGGCGCCACCAAAAGTTGTTGTTGGATAGTTTCATTCTGATCTGTATGGTGCTTTTACCAGTTCCTGCAATGCTGCAATTACATCTGTTTTGGGTTTATTATGATGATAATAAAGTTCTAGTTGATTAAGGTTTCTTTCTGTATTTGTGTATGTTTTAGCTTTTTGAGACTTTATAATTTATTATGTTGCCACTAGATTAAGGATACTGATTTGGTAATGTGAAATATTGGTTCTAATTCTTTCTGTATTAATTGTTTATGTGTTCTATGAATAGTAAAAGAAATTCTCTTAGTTGATTAAGTTTTTTTTGTATGTTTGTATGTCTCGGCTATTTGTTTTGACATAGTGCTGCCCTATACTCTAATTTTGTTCTTTATCTCTTATTTATGTGTTTTTATAGTTTGTATTCATGGTTATTTGAAATTAATTTTCTATGCAGTGATGTTAATGATCTAGCTTCTACAAAAACTAAGCTTCTTCAGACTCATATGTCAATGCTTAATTTGACAAATCTCATAGAGGTGTTGTCCCCGAACAAATTAAAGTTTTCAAGAAGTTGGGTTTGGTTCTATTTTGCATCTGAAAATCCATCGACTGAATATGAGTTTAGGCTATTGGCTTGTTGATCATTTTGATTGGCCTGGGCTTGAGTTAAAAGTGGGTGATAAAAAAACTTTAAAAATCACAGCACATGAAGTGTATTGTTCTCTTGGGCTCCCGCGTGGTCCGAAAACAGTGGTAGAGCGGGGTTTTGCATTGTGTTCTGCTAAGTTTAAATCTTTTGTTCGTAAATGGAGGCGGTCTTTCTCTCTTAAGGATGAGGTAGCAGCGCCTAGGCTGAAGGTGATGGCTACTAAATTAAGGGATCTTAGTGGTGATGAGTTCAAAAGAAATTTTGTCTGTTTTGTTATTTCGACTTTGATATCTTGTGGACATCTTGGACAGTGCAACTGGAAAGTCCTACATTCTCTTTTGAAAGTTGATGACATCAAAAATTATGATTGGTGTCAATATACCTTGCTGAAGTTATGTGATTCAGTCAAGATGTGGAAACAGTCTAAGTCTGGCAGTAAGAGGTTTAATGGTCCTTTGTTGCTACTAAATCTTCTCTACCTAGATATGTTTTGTGTTGGGATGAGTACTGTTGAAAGGTCTTTCCCTATTATCATGGGTTGGGATCAAGAATCTTACAAACGTAGAATAGCATTAGAGATGGAAGGTGGTGGCTTTGGTTGTGGTGCCAAGCAACCTAAATTTTCTGCCCCTTCTCTCGAGTTTAGTTCAATCCCACTTTTCCCTAGTAATGTCCCAGAGGAGGATGTTACAAATCTGAACAAGGGAGCTGACACTGGAAGTAGCAAGAAAATGGTACATTTTTTTATTTATTTTGTACCATATATTTTCATTCTCCGGTTTTATTGTTCTTTTTTATAACTTTTATTTTATTTCTTTGTATTGTTATGCAAGGATGTTGCTGATGAGATTCATCTCATATCCAACCAAACTTGTGAACTGTTCAATCGTTTCTCTTCTCTGCACACATCTGCTGGTCACCTAGATGTGGTAAAATCTGTCATCTCCAAGTCTTTTCAGCTGTTTGCTATTTTGCAAACTATCAGCGCCGATTCAGAAACTCCACATGGCTTAGATTCTAGTCATTCTCTCTTAAACAATTCATTAATTGTCCAATCTTTCAAAAAGCTAGATGACACCTATTCTTCATTTGAAAAAAGTCACTCTGAAAACAACATTCCTTCTTTTCAAAATGATCCATTGTTGAGTACCTCTGAGCGTGAGGATACTAGGATAGGTGTGAATCAAACTTTGGTAGAGGAGGCTAATCAAGAGGAGAGGGTAGATGATGATCAAGAGGATGACATTAATCTTGATCTGTTGGTTAGATCTTTAGATGTCGAGGATAGTATGATGGATGATAATATCATTTTGAATGGGGAGGAGAATGAAGAGGATGATATTGATGATGATGTACAAACAGAAGCTGGACTTGCAGTAGAGCAGACTGTTGAAACAGAGGCTGAAATTGTTGTTGAGCAGAATGTTGAAAGAGAGGGTGAAACTGATGTAGAGCAGAATGAGGAAACAGAGGATGAATTTGAATTAGTGCCGAATGATGAAACAGAGGGTCAAATTGAAGTAGAGCAGAATGAGCAAACTGAGGTAGGGGATAGGATCAAAAGAAAAGCTGCTGAGCTTGATCCTGAGGTTGAAATCAGAAGTAAATATAAGGCTGATTTTATGGGGAGGAGGACTGCAGTAGTTGAGGATCCCCCTAAAGATGTTCCTCACACTAGAGCCTCTAAAAGATTAAAGAAACAACATGCTTCTACTTCTGTTGCACAAAAAAAAGCAAAAGGAAAGGTTGTTACACCCAAAAAACCTTCTAGAGTATCCACTAGGACAAGGAAACCCTTTGCACTTTTGAAGTCGCCTTACCATATGATGTCCGTGGATTTGAAAATGAAATTTTCAGCCTTTGAGAATGCTGTAATCGACTTTGTACTTGATGAGGACGGAGATCTATCGTACGTTCTTTTCTCCTTTATCATCTAGTTTCTTTAACTTTTATTTATATATTTTTCATCATTTGTTTGTCTAACATAAATTTGGTTTTTATAGGAAATGTTTTTATGCTGATGGGTTCATTTCCATAAAACGTCAAGATTTTAGGAAATTGCGTCCTTGCTGTTTTGTGCCCAGTTCTGTGATTGATGGAGTTGCACACATTCTCAATTCCGATGGTAAATCAAGAATTGGTGGAATTGATAGATTTATCTTCTCTTCTAACGTGTTTGTAAGTCTCATTTTATTTCCTTTTAAATTTGCAGTTTTATTGTTTGCAGCATTTTAATTTGTACATTTACATTACTTATACTGTACATTTTTAGACATCTGAGTGTACAAGTTTTTCTTTATAACTGTATATCTGATGTTATCTTCAAAGAAAAAATTAAAGTTCTTGTATGAAGTTTTTATATATTAGCTTGTTTTTATTTTCATCCAGAGAATATGTTCTGATCAAAGTGTTGCTGATGAACATAAAAGAGTTTTTAATGTGTGTCGTGAAATGGGCCAAGAAATTTCGAGATATGAAAACAGAAAGCAGCATCTGCCGCTGAAAAAGATTGAGATGTTTTTGTTTCCTTTCTGTTATGAAGAACATCAGTTCTTAGTAGTTGTCAACTTCAAAAATCTAAAATTGAAGTACTAGACAACAGAGATTTGAAGGCTGATGTACCATTTGACTATGTTAAAGATGTTCAGCTTCTGGTAAGTTACTATACTGCTTTGCTCATTTGTTTCCTTTTCATTTTTTGTGTTTTGGTTTATGTATCTTCTTTGTCTATCTTACTGATTTAGTGTTTTTTAAAAATTTTGAAGGTTGAAATTTTTTTTAAGATGTTGGATTCATATCAAATACACAAGAAAAGTTCATTTGACCTCAATCTTGAAGTGCTGCCAATTTTATGGAGGAGTAATAAAAACCGTGTTGACTGTGGTGTGTATGTTTTGAGGCACATGGAACTTATGGTGGGAATGGTGTGAACTGGAATGCCGGTTTTGAATCTGGAAAAGATGGGGTATGTATTTTTTTTTCAGTTGAGATTCATTTACTTACTTTGTCATTATTTGTTCTTTCTTTGTTCATTTTTTTATTTTCTTTTTTGTTGCAGAGAAACACCTTGAACAAATTACGGAAGAAGTACCTGATTAAGCTTGTGCTGAATGATCTCAACAAGCATAGGGATGACTTGTGTGCTGCTGTTAAACATAAACTCTCGTTTAGCAAATGAGTGGCTGATGACTCCATTTTAAGAGTAGATTGGTAGTTTTTTTGTAGTTGTTTCTGATGTATTTTGAGTGGAGCAATGACAAAACAGATGCTTTTTAATTTAGTGAATAGGGGGTGTAGTCTAAGTGAATGACATGATGTGGATGTTAAACATATGATGTATGTAAAACAAGTGTCGTTTGTATGACAGCTTGATGAACAAGGATTCTACATTTTGATTTAATGTTGCCCCAAATCTGTTATGTATATATTATCAGCTGCTAAAATATCATATTCAACGTTAGTGTTGGGCATAGTAGTTTCTGTAGCATTAGCAAATTATGGGCACTGCCTTGTACAACATTGGTTAGTGTTGGACACAGCAGCTTTAATGACATGTAGTTTTCTGGCAAGAGCCTTGTGCAGCATTGTTTGTGTTGATCATACTAGATTTGGAAGCTGCAGCTATTTTCTGGCAACAGTCTTTGTGGTGGAGTATGGTTGTTGTTGGTCATAGTGGATTTGGTAGTTGTATTGTTGTGGTTGTGCGTACATGTTGAAATGTGTAAACGTACATGTTCTGAAGAGCGGATGTACATGTTCCAATGAGCGGATGTACATGTTCCAATGAGCGGATGTACATGTTCCAATGAGCGGATGTACATGTTTGAATGTAAGGGTGTACATGTATCACTGAAAATTCGTACATGTTATGTGCAGCTACGTCTACTCTAAACCGCACTCCTAAAAAAATGTTCGTGTTCAAATGTGAAGGTGTATAAGTTTGAATGTAAAGGTGTACAGTTTGAATGTAAAGGTGTACATGTTTCAATGTAAAGGTGTACATGTTTCAATGTAAAGGTGTACATGTTTCAATGTAAAGGTGTACATGTTTCCATGAGCGGATGTACATGTTCCCATGAGCGGATGTACATGTTCCAATGAGCGGATGTACATGTTTGAATGTAAGGGTGTACATGTATCACTGAAAATTCGTACATGTTTGTATGCCCATTTGTACAATTTTACTTTTTATGTTATGTGCAGCTACGTCTACTCTAAACCGCACTCCTAAAAAAATATGTTCGTGTTCAAATGTGAGGGTGTACATGTTTCAATGTAAAGGTGTACATGTTTCAATGTAAAGGTGTACATGTTTCAATGTAAAGGTGTACATGTTTCAATGTAAAGGTGTACATGTTTGTATGACCATTTGTACAAGTTTAACCTTAAATGAACATTTATATGTATTGAGTTAAAATATCTCAATCTTTACAATTGTATAAGCTATGTTCACATTATTCTAAGTTTGACTAATTTGTATTTAATAAGGATAAATCATGCAACATCATTGTTGCGGTCCAAATCTGGCAAAATTCTTGAAAGTGTCCCTCCACCATCGATAGGATGCTGCAAACGATTTTTTTGGTGTATTAAAAACTAAGAAATAATCCTAGAATTCAATAGTTCAAAAGATCGTCAGGTTGCAAAAATCCCGGTCGAAATAGTATAGTAATTAAAGAAGCGACCGGGGTGTCAATCCACGGGACTCGATGAGTAAGTCTAGCTTAGGTATTGGTAACTCGAAAGGGGGTTTTTGTTTTGGTTTTGGGTTGCAAATAAATAACAGGAAAGTAAATAGCAGATAAAGTAAAGTGATAGTTTTGGGAGTGTGAACGGTATCTAGGTTCAGGGAGTTGTTTCACTAGCTAGGTTCTAATATTCTACTGCTTAAGTGGAGACTTGGATCGGCTGTAATTCTCAATTGTCTATTCTGTATTAAGTCTTAATTCCAGATAGCTCATCTAGACAGGGCATGTAGTTCTAGTCTAGACCTAGCAAGATATCTAGATGGTTTTAATGCACAGAATTACTAGTCTGGTTGGTTCAATCCGGACTAAGCTCCTAGTGACTAATGTAATCTATCCGATTGCAATTATCTCAGGTAACAGGTTAATAGGACCGTCAATGCTAATCACCTTATCTGATCATAACATGATTCGAGGGCTTATAATAACTTAGCAACGTTTATTAAAAGCACTTAAAAACATTAACCTGAACAATCCAAACTGTCTCAACAAGCAGCAAAATAATGCAGAGTTTAACTAATTACAACATCCCTTCCCCTAGAGTAAATCCTCTTAGCTAGACATAGCGGTTAAAATCATAAATGAGAGAGAGTTGAAAGAAATCATCTGTTATGAAGATCTTCTGGCTCGCTCCACCCTTTGTCCTTGCGCTATGCTGGCTGAGAGGTTGGATTCGGTAAAATGAGGTAAATTTGGTGAAATGGAGCGAAAATGGAATTTTTGGGTGAGTTTGTGAAACGTCCGGATGGGATGGGTCGGACTCAAATCCGGACGTGAATCCGGACGTGAGTTTTTGTGTGGCGAGTGTGCGATGGGCTAGGTGGATTTTTGTGTGGAGAAAATGGGATGAAAACGAGTTTTATGTGGAGTGTGTTTGTGTTTGAGTGTAGTATGGATGGAGATGGAGTATGGAGGGTTTATTATGAGATGAGCAGATGAATGAAATGAGAGGAGGAGGATGAGGAGAGGGGTGGATGAAAACATCCGGTGCGAATTGGAATGAAGCTGGGGAAGGGTTTAAATAGGCTTGGGATTTAGACATTGGTTAGTGATAAATAGAGTAGGAGCATGGGTATTGACTTAGTTTATACGTAGTAGCAGATTGATTGAGCTAGGGGATTGATTGATCGGCTGATAATTGCGCCGAAAGCGACAATTATCAGCGCGGTGATTTTATTTTTCAATTCTGTGCCACGTCCGTATTTGAGTCCGTACACGGACAGACATCCGGACGTGACTATCCTAGCGAGATCTACTCTGTCCGCGTTTGTGTCCTGATTGCGGACAAGACTGTCTTGGGAGATCTGTGAGCTGTCCGCGTGGGCGTCCGTATTGCGGACGTGAGTGTACAAAGAAAACAAGATCTAAAGCTGTCCGCGTGGCCGTCCGGATTTGCGGACAAGAGACAGAGTGATCCTGTCCGGGTTTCTGTCCGGATTGCGGACGTGACTCAAGAGAGGAGGGAACTCGATCTGGAGATGTCCGCCTTTGTGTCCGGATCTGCCGTCAGGACACATATCCGGACATGTGTAAATTTTTCTCTTTTTGTTCCAAAAGCTCTAAACTCCTTCCTAATCACGTCCTATGCCAAAATAACATGGAAATAGAGAGTAATGCACATATCTAAGTAAAAGCATATGATAAGTGTGAAATGTGACATGAATTGTTATGAAAATAGGAAGTATTAAAGCTCAAAAGTATATATATTTCGCACTTATCAAACTTCCTCACACTTAGCTTTTGCTTGTCCTCAAGCAAATACAGAATATGACTACTCTTAAGGGCCGTAGTATTGAACTCAGGATCAAACAAAGTTCCCATGGAAAACAAGCAAAATGACAATCAAAAGAAAAGTTTTGCTACTAGCTGTAGGTTTTCACAAACAGTGAAAAAGAATGAAGTTAAAAAGCATGGAGAAGTTAGACTACAAAATCTGGAACTAGATTAACTTGGGATCTTCCACTATTTCTTTCCTCTAACCTTTGGATGACAAGGGGTGTGAAGTAATGCCTTATTCCGCAATACCTTTCAACACCACGTACTCATGTTTATAAATAAAACTGCAATTTATTGCTTTCTCTTTTTTTTTTTTGAATGCAGAAATGTATAAAACAAACATTTTTTTTTTATATTGCATTATTTTTCTATACCCCAGACTTTTCTCTCTATCCTTGTAGCGGTGTTGGGTCTTCTATCCCAGATCACGAGACCTTAGGTAGATAGGTGTTAAGGCACCCCAGAGAACTTAATAACGGATAGACGAGGCCTGTTTTTGGTTTAGAAAAATTTATAAACAGCGGAGTACCTTGCCTTATCCTTTTCATTCCAAACTTTCAAATCATTTCCAAGAATCCCAAGCTAAACTAATTCAGTTTCCATAATCAACTAATCCATCAAATTTCTGTGAAAATAGATTAATTTGAATAAAATTAGATATACAAACAGCCTAGAGCAGAAAGATTCTTGAGGTGGCCATCGGGCTTGTTTTCAAAACTTCCAAATTATTATTATTTTTTTTTCGGCCACTTAAAAGAGACAATTCTTTCAAAATAAGAGGACAAACAAAAACAAAGGTGGCATTAAGTGCAACTGGCATATTTTCAGGGAAAGGTCCTACTTCCTCACACTTAAGAGGAGCAATGTCCTCATTGTTCAAAATAAAATAAAATCAAGAGAAGACCTTTCAAAATATGCCAGACTCATAAAGAATTTCATTCAGGAACACTGGACTGATATAAAATAAGCATTAAGCATGATAGATGATCGTAGGCTGAACACATTAAAAATAAAGGAAATGGAAGCTCCCCTGATATCGTAGATTGAGGAAGGTTCCCTTCCTCACACTTAAGTTCGTGCATGGGGTTGTAGCCTTCCTCACACTTGCGTTCAAGCAAGTGTCCAGCCTTAGAGCATCAAACACCAGAGAAAGAAATTAAAGCACCGGCACCACTACTACTTCAGAAATAGAAAAAGAAATAAAGACAAGGGTGACAATTAAACCCAACTTGCATATTCAGATTGATTTTTCTACTCTTAATTTCTCTATTGCGTGAAAATCGAACCTCAGGTAAGCATTCATTTTAACGTAGAACATTGGTTAGCAAGTAGAGACCAATTTGTAAAAAGGAGTACTTCCCAACGTTCCAGCCAATCGTAAGTTCGTGCGCAGTTGAGGCTTATTGTCGTGTTATACGTCCCCTCGAGTGCATAAGTGTCGAGTGTTAAAATAGAAGAGACTGCACAACATAGCATTAGAGGAAAGTAGAATAGAAATTAAACATTTAAACACTGCAAGTTAGTAAGTACGGTCTACGACACCGTTTTCCCTTCAAAATAAAATAAAGGTTAAACATCAAAAGAGTGCAAACTGAAATAAATAACAACCGAAGCCAATAAAAGAAACAAAACAATAAATAGATGATCACTGTGATGGTCCCGGCGGTAGCTGGCCAATGAGTCGCTCGATGAGTAGAGCTGTCCGACTCTGGACCTCGTCGCTGCGCTCTAGGCGCTGGGTAATCCGGTCCTGGTTCTGCCGCAGCTCGCCAATATCGCCTGCCATCTGCTCCTGTCTCTGCTGTATCGTCTGCTGCTGCTGTAGGAGGGTGGCCATCGTGGTCTGCAGCTCAGGTGGAATGCTCATGACTGGGGCAGTAGGTGGCTGCATGGTAGTAGTGGCTGTCGGTGCAGAACCCGAAGTGGAGGATGAAGCAGTAGCCCCTAGGCCAGAGCTCGCGTACCCAGCTCCCATCCTCTAATCGCATGAAGCCCCATCTCTTCACCGTCTGTAAAGAGATTGGGCTCTCACCCTCTCGCATATCGATCCCGGTGAAGACGTCATCAGGTAGCTCACGAGCGAGGTGGTGGCTGATGAAGAAGGGGAAGATAGGCGTGATCTTCTTCTTCTTCGAGCGCAAGTAGGTGACCACCTTGTGCAGCTGGTGGAACATGATGTACGGTACCGAGATCCGTCGCTGTGGCTCGGGTGGCGGTGCGAGGAGGTAGTCGATAAGGACACAATCCTCGTCAGTGACATCAGTTCCAGCACGAGGCCGGATCTGATGGCTGAGGAGCTCAGCTACCAGCCTCTGCATGAGCGATGGGAGGCTGGTGTAGGGGATGACACCCTTAGTCTCCTCTCCCCGGTTGTCTCGACGTCTGACCAACCTCCTGGACCCATCTAGTCCTAGTGGTCCTCAGTAGCTCCTCACCCATATCTACGTGGGCTTCCTCGTTATCCGGAAGCATCAAGATGGTGCTGAAGGATGGGAGGTGGGAGTGATCTCTACCGGATGGTGGTGCACATAAGAGGTGACGACATTCTGCGTATCGTGCGCCTGGGCGTTCGCATAGAACTCCCGGACTAGGTCAGGAGCGAAAACGCCCTCGCCCATCCTCAGTACTGAAGCCATCCCGTGGCTCTCGAAGACAGGACGTAGCTCTGTGGAGTTAATCACCTCTGATGCTACACGCCGCTCCATAACAAATTTCCCGCCCTGGTCGAACCAGGCACGGGCGGTGGCGGAGATAAACCCATCCTCTCGTAGGGGAGGTGGTGGGGAGGTGGTGCATCTGATGTATCATCGGGTCGTGGGCGTCGAGAAGAGGACCCCGAGCGTGTAACTCCACCTCCTCTAAATCGAACCATCTGAGTTGGCTGCGGGATTTCTGAGGAGGACGGCAATGGAGGCTGTGTTGGTTGACCGGAGGTGGTGCGGGTTTCTGGTGCGCCGGTGGTTCTGCTTCGTCGACGGGGCTGCGGCGGAGAGGCGGCGGTTGTGTGGGGAAGAGGGGTGTGGGTTTTACCGGCGTTCTCTCTGGTTCAAGGTCGAAGGAGGAGATAGAGAAGAGAAGAAGAAAGGAAGAACAGAGAAGGAAGAAAGAATAAGTTGGGTTTTTAGCCACGTCCGTGTTTGAGTCCGTTTTGCGGACGTGACTGGGCTGCTTACTGTCCTGATTGCGGACGCCTTAACGGACAAGACTAAAAATCGAAACAATTGCGTCCGTGTGGATGTCCGTGTTTGCGGACATCAGTGAAAGTAGAGAAAATTTTGAAATATGTATGTCCGTGTAAGCGTCCGTGAAGCGGACATGTGAGTTTTATAACGTGTCCGCGTGACTCTCTGCGGACGCGTTTCCGGACACGTTGAAAAGTTCTCTCTCTTTTTTTTTTTTTTTATATATATTAAACTAAATTAAATTAAAACTCAAAATCTAAAAACACCTCTTTTAAAACATTTCCACAAATAATTAAACAGAAATAAAACAAACACAAGAATTGCATAAACGAAATAGAGAGTGTTTAGGACTCCCTGATCCTTGGTGAACATTGCCATGATTCTTCCTCACACTTGAGTTCAGTTTAGCATTAGAGTGAATTACCTGAAAGATTAAATCTGCAAACCAGAAGAACTCAAGTGGAAAAGATAAAACCATTAGTATAAAGTAAGAGCCATGGCTCTTTCAATTTTTGCACAACAGGGATAATCACTCTTCTAAATAAGAACAAAAGAGGAAAATAATTAACTAGATCAAGGAAGAGATATAAACCGGTGGGTTGCCTCCCACCAAGCTGCCCGGAGTTAAAGTCTCTGGCTAGACTTTCAGATAAGGTCAAGAAGGGCCGCCACAGCAGCTAGCAATAGCTTTCTTCAGTTTGAAGTACCATTGCTGACGTGGCTTTTTGGATGCTTTGGGAGGCGGTGCTGCAACACAAATAGCAGAGATAGAATTTATAGAATTGGAGCTGTCAATCAAGGTATACCTGGTGCAGGAGGCTGAGAAAAGGTATCGCCTAGGTACTTCTTCAATCGAGCACCATTTACTTTGAATATTCTCCTGTCTTATTCTCTAGCTCATAAGCACCATAAGTAGTGATCCCCACAACTTTGAATGGACCTGCCCAATGTGATTTCAACTTACCAGGAAAGAGGCGCAGCCTGGAATTATAGAGCAACACTAGATCCCCTACTTTGAATTCTCTCTTATGGATCATCTGATCATGGATTCTCTTCGTGCGCTCCTTATAAATTCTGGAACTGTCATAGGCTTGCTCTCTGAGTTCCTCTAGTTCAGATAGTTGAAATTTTTTTCTCTCCAGCAGTGTGCATATCAAAATCCAGGGCTTTCAATGCCCAGTAAGCTTTGTGCTCTAATTCGACTGGAAGATGGCAAGCTTTTCCATACACAAGTTTAAAAGGAGACATACCTATAGGAGTCTTGAAAGCAGTCCGGTATGCCCACAAAGCATCATCTATTTAACTGACCAATCCTTCCTTGATGCATTTACAGTCTTCTGTAGGATCCATTTCAGCTCTCGATTAGTCACTTCTGCCAGACCGTTAGTTTGGGTGGTAAGGTAATGCTACCTTGTGGGTCACCCCATATTTACTCATTAGGGATTCGAAGGCTCGGTTGCAGAAGTGGGATCCACCATCACTGATAATTGCCCTGGGCACCCCGAATCTGGTGAAGATGTGTTTCTTCAGGAATTTCACCACTGTTTGGAATCAGCATTGTGGCATGGAATAGCTTCTACCCACTTGGAGACATAATCACAGCTACTAGGATGTACTGGTTTCCATGAGATGAAGGAAAAGGACCTGTGAAATCTATGCCCCAAACATCAAAAAGTTCTACCTCAAGAATACCTTTCTGAGGCATCTCATGCTTTCTGGAGATGTTTCCCATCCTCTGACAGGGGTCACAATGGGAACAGAAATGGTGGACATCTTTATGTAGAGTAGGCCAATAAAATCCACACTCCAATATCTTTGCAGCTGTTCTTGTATAACCATGATGGCCACCTGCCTCTTTAGCATGACAGAATTCGATTACACTCTGGATCTCCTTATCTGGAAGACACCGCCTCATCAAGCCATCAGCACAGATCCTAAACAGATATGGATCCTCCCAGATATAGTGGCGGGTTTCTGATAAGAATTTCTTCCTCTGGTTATAGCTGTAGTCATGAGGAATTAAACCAGTAGCAAGATAATTAACTAAATCAGCGTACCATGGTTCATCTACTTTTCCAATTTTGAACACCGTCTCATCAGGGAAGAATTCGTTGATCGGGATCCATCATCAGGGATATCAAGTCTGGATAGGTGATCAGCAACTCCGTTCAGCTTCCCTTTTTATCCACAACTTCTAAATTAAATTCTTGGAGAAGTAGGATCCACCTCAGAAGTCTTGGTTTCGATTCATTCTTCTTAAAAAGATACTTGAGGGCTGAATGATCGGTGTGGACTATCACCTTGCTTCCAAGCAGATATGGTCGAAACTTGTCTAGAGCAAACACCACAGCTAGCAACTCCTTCTCTGTAGTAGTATAATTTTTCTGTGCATCAATTAAGGTTTGCTAGCATAAGTGATTACCTCAGCATCTTATCTTTCTTCTGACACAGTGCAGCGCCCACAGCATAGTCGCTTGCATCCGTCATGATCTCAAATGGTTCAGACCAATCCGGTGGGACCACAATTGGTGCTGAGCAGAGCTTCTCTTTGATAGTCTGAAATGCTGTAAGCACTCCTCTGTGAACTGAACTTGATGTCCTTCTGAAGCAAGTCTGACAGGGGTTTGGCAATTTTTGAAAAGTCCTGAATAAACCTCCTGTAAAACCCTGCATGACCAAGGAAAGATCTTACATCTTTAACGGAAGTTGGTGGGGGCAGTTTTTCTATTACCTCTATCTTGGCCTTGTCCACCTGGAGGCCTTCTCTTGACACCTTATGCCCAAGCACAATTCCTTCTTGTACCATGAAATGGCACTTCTCCCAATTCAGCACTAAGTTAGTGTCCTCACAGCGAGCCAAGATCTGGTCTAATTGCTCCAACAAACATCAAAGCTTTGTCCATAGAGAGAAGTCGTCCATGAACACTTCAATACTTTTCTCAATAAATTCATTAAAAATAGCCATCATACATCTCTGAAATGTGGCTGGAGCATTGCAGAGACCAAAGGGCATCCTCCTGTAAGCAAAAGTACCATAAGGACAGGTGAAGGTAGTCTTCTCCTGATCTTCTGGCGCAATGGGAATCTGGAAATAACCGCTGTACCCATCAAGGAAGCAGTAGAACTCTTTCCCAGCTAACCGCTCCAACATTTGATCAATAAACGGTAGTGGGAAATGGTCCTTCCTTGTGGCCTCATTCAAGCGCCGGTAATCGATGCACATCCTCCAACCTGTGGTTTGCCTCTGGGTACCAATTCACCTTTCTCATTTGGCACTGCAACTATCCCCCCTTTCTTTGGAACAACCTGGACTGGAGATACCCACTGGCTGTCAGAAATAGGGTAGATAATACCTGCATCAAGAAGCTTTAGCACCTCGGCCTTGACCACCTCCTTTAGATTTGGATTCAACCTTCTCTGGGCTGTCTCACTGCCTTGTAATTCTCCTCCATATGAATCCTGTGTGTGCAGAAACCTGGATTAATCCCCTTGATGTCAGCAAGTCCAACCCATGGCACTTTTATGTTTCTTTAGCACCTCAGAAGTCTAGATTCCTGCAAAATAGACAAAGATGCAGAATAATAACAGGCAGGGTGTTACCCTCTGCCAAGAAAACATATTTGAGATGGGAAGGGAGAGATTTAAGTTCCAAGGTAGGAGGCTTCTCTATTGAAGGTATGGGTCTTTGGATGGATCGTTCCAACTTTTCTACAGGAGGAGAGGAGGAACGAAAGTATGGCTTCCCTTGATTCAGCTGCTGGACGACCGAGGCCATCTCAAGCTGTCTTTGTCATCCTCAATGGATCGACTTATTACCTGCTCTAAAGTATCAGAAAACTTAAACAAAGAATTAAAAGAATCAATACTCCTATAGGTGTAGTCATCATCAAGATCATAAGAATTATCAATTAAATCAGCAGAGAAAACAGCTTGAGAAGAAGTGTTTTTCTGCATCATCTTGTTTATGTCAAAGCTTAATTCTTCATCATGGAATTTCAAGGTAATCTTCCCCTTGTCAACATCAATAACAGTCTTTGCAGTTCTGAGGAAAGGCCTACCTAGAATCAGAGGTACCTCAACATCTTCATCCATGTCAAGGATCACAAAATCAGCGGGGAAGAAAAACTTACCCACACTAACAACTACGTTTTCAACCATACCTCTTGGTGTGATCGATGATCTATCAGCCAACTGGAGTCTGAAATGAATGGGAACGACCTCACCTTCATGAAGCTTTTTAAACATGGTGTATGGCATCAGGTTGATGCTCGCTCCTAGATCGCAGAGACCGTATCCGCAATCCATGTCTCCAATTGAACAGGGGATGATGGGCTGACCAGGATCACCACGCTTTGGAGGCAGCATCTGTCGGAGAGCTGCTGAACAAGTTTCGGTCAGCTGGATGGTGTCCTTCTCTTTATATTTCCTCTTATTTGAAAGCAGATCCTTTACAAATTTAGCATAATTCGGCATCTGCTTAATCGCATCAATAAGAGGAATATTTATACTCAGCTTTCGAAAAACATCTAAAAATCTTCCAAATTGCTCATCGAGCTCTCGCTCTTTGAGACGGTTTGGAAATGGAAGTTCCTTTGCAGATATTTTCCCCTTTGTATTTTTAACAGCAGTAGAAAGAGAGGAAGAAGGAATAGGAGCCTGGGTCTCCTCAGAAACTACCTCAGGAGGGGCGGGATGCCCTGATGGTGCACCGGCGGTATTAGAAAGAGGCTCGGTTCCTCATCAGTACGGCTTCCTGCCACTTTCTTTGTTTAAGTTCCTTCCGCTTCTCAGGGTAACTGCTGCTGCTTTCAGAATCCTCACAGTCTTCGTCTGAGACCGACACTGCCTTCAACTGCTCCTTTGGATTGGTTTCTGGTTGGGAAGGCAATGATCCAGATGGTCTCTGCTGTAAGAGGAATTGAGTCAACTGACTCATTGTTCCTTGCATCTCCACCAGGCATTCTCGAACTTCTGGTTGATTACCGTTTGCTGTTCTTGAGAAGCCATCATTTTCCACCATCTCCTTAGACTGGCATTGTTTGAGCTCAAAGATGGTTGCTGAGCTTGAGCTGCTGTGGCCGGAATTGATTGTATGAGGCCTAAAAACCGGGTGGTCCCCCCTGATTCGTCCTCTGAGGCTGCATTTGATGTGAATTAGTGCATTGTTAGGATTTCCGTACCTCAGATTTTGGTGCTGATTCTGCACCCAGGGTTGCCTGTTGTTGAACTGGCCTATTACATTGGCCTCCTCGGTTTGCCTCATCTCGGCTACTTGTGGGCAGTCCTCATAGTCGTGTGCATCCCC
The DNA here is from genome assembly GCA_023374045.1 of Limonium bicolor. Classification (NCBI taxonomy): domain Eukaryota; kingdom Viridiplantae; phylum Streptophyta; class Magnoliopsida; order Caryophyllales; family Plumbaginaceae; genus Limonium; species Limonium bicolor. Next base: position 21,429 of record JAIOTZ010001089.1, on the reverse strand, counting down.
ACACTGTGAGCAGCAAGCTTCGTTCGTAGAGATTTTCTTGGCGGATTGCCTGGTGGTTGCCCCATGGTGAGCTGTTCGAGCATTTTCGCCATGCTTCCCATCGTGGTCCTCATCTGTGCTTGCTCGGAGGCTAGTTGTTCCATCATCGGGTCTGGAGCTCTGGAAGAACTCTGACCTATTGAGAATACTCGTCCTCCGCTGCTACTCCATTGGCGAAGCTCCTCACAGTAGGACTCCATAGCTGCCATGAACTCCTCCCCACTTTTTGCTAGCAGGTTTCCTCCTATGGCGGATCTTATCTCGGCTCTGTTTTCGTCTTTTAACCCCTGGAAGAATCCCTGAGCCAATGAGGTGATGTCCTGACCATGGTGAGGGCACTGGCGGAGTAGCTCTTTGAATCGGTCCCACGCCTCACAACTGTCTCACTACCCTTCTGTCTGAATGCCATCAGGTCGGCAATCATTTGTCGTGTCCTGGAGATGGGAATATACTTCTCGTAGAATTTATCCATCTGTTCCCAGGTGGTAATGATGCCTGGTGGTAGTCGATGGAACCATTTCGAGGCTTCTCCGATAGACTGTGCTGGAACAGGCTCAATCTGGCGTACTCCTCCAATCCTTGTGATAAGCCCAGGGAATCCAAGTGCACTAGAAAGCGATGTACATGGTCCATGCATCTGCTGGGTCTGCACCTGAAAAGTTAGCAGGGTGATTTCTAACAGCATTGGATTGTGAGAAGGTTTTACCTTTTGCCAATCGGCTATAAGTTCTGCAGTTAGATTGGTAGAACCACTGGCCCTTCTTGGTGTGGCTGTGGTCTGTTTATCCTTCCCATCGTGTATTGGGCCACTGCACCTCCTCCGATTTGGTCATGTTTGCTGCCATGTTGAATCAAGCTGCCTTCTTGCTCTCAAAGCTTGGAGGTATGCTCTCTCGATTTCGGGATCGAAGCTGTATCCGGAGGACCAGTTGAACGCGTTCTGCGCATCCACTAGGTGCTTATAATCAGCCAGAGAAAGGAACAAAATGAGTGAGTTTTAAGGTAATGAAAAACAATTGTATAAAATGGCACACAAAATAAATTAAAATCAAAATATATTACAAACAACGGTTATAAACAGTGTGTTGCATAGAGTAACGAATTAACCAAGGCTAGGGACTAGACAAAAGTCAAGTCCCCGGCAACGGCGCCATTTTGCAAACGATTTATTTGTATATTAAAACTAAGAAATATCCTAGAATTCAATAGTTAATATATCGTCAGGTTGCAAAAATCCCGGTCGAAATAGTATAGTAATTAAAGAAGCGACCGGGGTGTCAATCCACGGGACTCGAGTAAGTCTAGCCTTAGGTATTGGTTAACTCGAAAGGGGGTTTTGTTTTGGTTTTGGGTTGCAAATAAATAACAGGAAAGTAAATAGCAGATAAAGTAAAGTGATAGTTTTGGGAGTGTGAACGGTACTCTAGGTTCAGGGAGTTGTTTCACTAGCTAGGTTCTGCATATTCTACTGCTTAAGTGGAGACTTGGATCGGCTTGTAATTCTCAATTGTCTATTCTGTATTAAGTCTTAATTCCAGATAGCTCATCTAGACAGGGCATGTAGTTCTAGTCTAGACCTAGCAAGTATATCTAGATGGTTTTAATGCACAGAATTACTAGTCTGGTTGGTTCAATCCGGACTAAAGCTCCTAGTGACTAAGTAATCTATCCGATTGCAATTATCACAGGTAACAGGTTAATAGGACCGTCAATGCTAATCACCTTATCTGATCATAACATGATTCGAGGGCTTATAATAACTTAGCAACGTTTATTAAAAGCACTTAAAAGCATTAACCTGAACAATCCAAATTGTCTCAACAAGCAGCAAAATAATGCAGAGTTTAACTAATTACAACATCCCTTCCCCTAGAGTAAATCCTCTTAGCTAGACATAGCGGTTAAATCATAAATGAGAGAGAGTTGAAAGAAATCATCTGTTACGAAGATCTTCTGGCTCGCTCCACCCTTTGTCCTTGCGCTATGCTGGCTGAGAGGTTGGATTCGGTAACAATGAGGTGAATTTGGTGTGAAATGGAGCGAAAATGGAATTTTTGGGTGAGTTTGTGAGACGTCCGGATGGGATGGGTCGGACTCAAATCCGGACGTGAATCCGGACGTGAGTTTTTGTGTGGCGAGTGTGCGATGGGCTAGGTGTGATTTTTGTGTGGAGAAAATGGGATGAAAACGAGTTTTATGTGGAGTGTGTTTGTGTTTGAGTGTAGGTATGGAGATGGAGTATGGAGGGTTTATTATGAGGATGAGCAGATGAATGAAATGAGAGGAGGAGGATGAGGAGAGGGGTGGATGAAAACATCCGGTGCGAATTGGAATGAAGCTGGGGAAGGGTTTAAATAGGCTTGGGATTTAGACATTGGTTAGTGATAAATAGAGTAGGAGCATGGGTATTGGCTTAGTTTATACGTAGTAGCAGATTGATTGAGCTAGGGGATTGATTGATCGGCTGATAATTGCGCCGAAAGCGACAATTATCAGCGCGGTGATTTTTATTTTTCAATTCTGTGCCACGTCCGTATTTGAGTCCGTACACGGACAGACATCCGGACGTGACTATCCTAGCGAGATCTACTCTGTCCGCGTTTGTGTCCTGATTGCGGACAAGACTGTCTTGGGAGATCTGTGAGCTGTCCGCGTGGGCGTCCGTATTGCGGACGTGAGTGTACAAAGAAAACAAGATCTAGAGCTGTCCGCGTGGCCGTCCGGATTTGCGGACAAGAGACAGAGTGATCCTGTCCGGGTTTCTGTCCGGATTGCGGACGTGACTCAAGAGAGGAGGGAACTCGATCTGGAGATGTCCGCCTTTGTGTCCGGATCTGCCCGTCAGGACACATATCCGGACATGTGTAAATTTTTCTCTTTTTGTTCCAAAAGCTCTAAACTCCTTCCTAATCACGTCCTATGCCAAAATAACATGGAAATAGAGAGTAAATGCACATATCTAAGTAAAAGCATATGATAAGTGTGAAATGTGACATGAATTGTTATGAAAATAGGAAGTATTAAAGCTCTAAAAGTATATATATTTCGCACTTATCATTGACCCAAGAGCACAGACACTCTGGCGATGGAGAGAGTTAAAGAGAAGATGGTGTCAAGAAGGCTCATGAGACCGAATCCGGACACTAAGAGCCTCGAGCTGAGGTGTTTGGACCTTGTTAAAGCCATTCCACTTCAAAGCGGGAAGACCCTGCCAAAATCTCCCCATCTCCCATCCCATGCCACCGCTGCCACCCCTCTTTGGGTGTGAGCTAGGCCTAGAGACCACCGTCTCCCCACTTTGTAGCAAGGTGACCGTGATCCAATGGACCCCCCTCTAACCCAGGCGCATTGCAGATCAACTACTTCTAACCAGCCCGGGCCAATCCAAGCACTTAGGATCAAAGACAAGGTGCCACCCCACCCTTCTTGGGTGATGAGCGATGTTTCAGAATCAAATTCCCCTTCATATCAGTGAGACTCTCTCGCGACTGGTGCATTTCAGGCTCAGATTTCCCCTCTATCAACACCATCATAGTTCTTGACAACACTAACCACCAAACGAAGAACTCCAAGTCAGGCGGCCTCCCTCCACCAGGAATCATCTCCCTCAAACTCGCAACAACACCAGTCCTTCGAACAATGATTGTAGAAGACATTTATAAAATAAGAGAAAGAGAGAAGAGAACAATAGAGAATAAAGAATGACCCAGAAAGGCGAAGGGCAAAGTGCAAAAATCTCTCACCTATGTCACCATAATTTATACGCAAAGAAGCTCAACGGTCGCCTCCTCCACCCCCAAAACCGCCACATCCACCACTTAAATTCTTTAACCGCACCATGCCATGTGTTGTGGCAACCTTCTCATCCTCAATGGAATGCGTAACGTCCACTCAGCATTGGTAACCCACAAAACTTTACTGCCGAGTAACGCCTCGCAGTGGTCTCGTCGCCCTGGCGCTTCACGCCTTGAAGCTATGCCAGATCATGCCACATGGCATCCCACCATCTTCCCCGCCATTTCAAAACAATCAAAAGTTCACCTTCCCACCCAAGACTGCTAAAAGTCGAACTTGGGGACTAGTAGATATACCCGGGTAAAATCTCTCAACCCTTCCTTCACTTCAACTTTTTCCTTCTACAAACAAAAATCCTGGACTACTTAAGTCTTGCTTCTCTTGTAAACTCCAAAAGTGAGACTTGAGGGACTAGTGTTGGCATGGTGTAATCAACTCCACATGAACCATGTTATTAGAAAAGCTAAACATGTTTTATTTCCTATAATCACGTCTACCCAGACGAGGAGACAACAACCAAACGTAAGAATCCTGCCCTGGCTATCAAGCATCATGTCCAAGAAGCCAGCCTTGCCACACCTCAAATCCAACCGGAGTCAACCGATAGTGGAGGCCAAGTCCTCAAACAATAGATAGTGGGATTTTGCCAACTGAAACCGCTGCCAAGTTCTATCTCCACAAAGAAGCACTCATAATTTAGTATGTGTGGCTCTGACATCCTGACCTATCAATCCCATCGATCAACCCGTCTTTATCAACTCACACACCTCCCTAACACAACAATAATACCTCGAGATTTTGTGTGTGTGTTTTCTGTGATTAAGGGGACAACCAAGCCAGGCGAGGAAGCTTCCTCCTTGACAATCCCATCCCAAATGACATCATCAGCCCTACTCCACGTGGTTGTGGCCTACATCATCAATCCAACCATAAAAAAGGTTGCGAGCCAGAAGGGCGAGCCGGCCAACTTGTCTTCTTCTTTATAAATAACAATCAATGTCTCATTTATTACAACGACACAAGAATACTCACTCTCTCCTCTGATTCTCCCAATTCCACTAAAAGTCTTTATCAACTCCCTGTGGACTAGATCACTCAATATCGAATCACATAAACCCTTGTATCTTTACTACAACTAATTATGATGTCTAAGCCATCAATCATCGCACTACAAAGGAACTAACCAAAATTTAATCGGCAGATTGCACTCTAATCCGTAGATTACCCTCTAACAATATTAATTAGCCAATCATAAACTTTACTAGAAAATTTAAAATCTAGTGTGTGAGAGATTAGTTACAAGCCAGTCGATTGAAGGCCACATGGTGGGCGGCCAATACATTTAATTATTTAGATTCTGTATGTACTTGGGAGAAGTTAACTTATGTCTTAAACAATGGACGACCAAAGCTTCCATATTCGTTTGGGAATTCATCACATGCGAGCCTGTACGTGTAAACTAATCAAAAGTGATGAAGATCATCATTATCTAGAATAATTATCGACCCATAAGCTTAGAAATTGACATATATTGCAGAAAAAGTTGATAGCAGCGCACCTTAAGTTCGGCATAAGATGCCGTATTTTGTATGAATAATCTTCCTTTTTTCTTTGTCGTTTCCATCAACAACGTAATCGACATTGCTTTCAATATTCCCCCGTCAATACAGGCTCTACTTTCAGGATGAGGATTGCATATATAACAAGCATTTGTTTGCACGGTGAGAATTGCACAGCGTACGTAGCTTTTTAACTGGATAGGGGGTTACAGATGACTATGTACAAGATAGCTTATACAAGATGAAAAGCCTGAATGCATGCAAAACGACTTCGATGAAAATAGAATCATATCCGGGGTTTATGCGATTTGTAACTTTTTCTCTTGTTCACTCACGTATCGATCAATGACGCAGAATGTTCATCTCATCTCCTGTTAACCTGATCAACTCAAAGTTTGTTGATTCTCTCTGAGTGTTACCTTTGGCCATAAGTGGGTCTATCATGGATACTTCTTCCAAACTTTTATTTTTCCAACTCATCTCCTTTCATGGTTACTTTAAACAAATAGCTTTGACCGATGGTTTTGTGATTAACTTGTCAATCACACAATCTTATTTGGAAGATGTTAATTAAGGAAGAAAATTACATCCTCACTCAAGAGGTTTAGGCGAATTTAATGACTCGTCCATGTGGTTTGGGAATTTAAGTTGACCACCCATGTACTTTACACTGTTTTACATCCATCACTTAATTCCCTATTACCATTAATAAGGACCATGTGGCCATTTATTATTCACTTCCTTTGGTTGAGTTGGTGGACCGGTTTTTTAAGCCCAAAACCGGTTTATCTCCTCTATCAATATCCCAACCCTACCTCAATTGATTTAGCCTTAAACATTTGATGCTTTCGATTTCTTCTTCATCCCTCATGTTATCTTCGCAATGTTCTATCCCGTACTGCTTTGCTTCTTCCTTTCTCGTTTTCTTGTCATTTCTTTGTTGTAGTTGTGACTTCTCTACTTGCATCATGAAGCAGAAGCCATATGGCTTTTATTTTTCGCTCTGGGTTGATTTCGAACCCTAGTACATTGTGGTATGTTACCTAACTATTTTCTAGGGTTTATTTGATCTTGATATGATGCCCATATAATTTCACATACGGTTGTGATGGTTTTGAACCTTCATGTGTGTTCCTGATTGCTTGTTGTGGGTAGATTATGAACCCTAGCAATCTGGTGTGCTTGTATTGGGTCGATTGCAAACCTTAGGACTTTATTTTGCAATCCTGACCCAATTTATAGGATTTGTGTCACTGTCTTTGTGAATATCCATATTCATTATGATTCCAAACAAGCCCCCTTAGTGATGCCAGTTTTTGATCTAGCATGTGTCACTGCTGGAAAAAAAAGAATAAACAACGTTTTTATTTGTCTTATGGAACATTTTATAAACGTTTTTATGCCAGCAACGCAAATGGTCGAACCTCTTAAAGTACGCGTTATAAGCGTTTTTTATACATTAATTTAAAAGAACGCTTATCGCTAAAGCGAATACTGCAACTGGTCCGGGACCTAAGACCAGGACCAAGTCCCGGACCAGCCCATGAATTTCACCTAAGAGTTGATTTATGTATTAGTCCGGGACTTAGGGGCCGGACCAAGTCCCGAACCACCCCCAAATTTTACCATGATTGTTTTAAAGGCCTTAAAAGGTGGGAGATTGATGGGTAATGGTATTATATGATGTTTAGGACTTGTTTCGTGACATGTAAGGGTCATTAGAAGTGTAAACAAGTGATAGATTAAATGTGAAAGTTGCGAACTTAAAACCCCCATGAGTAAAATTAAGATTAGCGGGACAATAGGGTTAAATACGGGTATACCAATCGTTTACATACCGTATTGTCTTGATGTTAATAGGATCACTTGAAATGTTATCAGTGATTCTAGGATTATCCGAGGAACCAAAGATGACTCGTTAGGGAAATCCCATGGTAAAAGGTATGGTTTTCTTGCAACCTGTGTCCTGTCAAGTTATAATCGGCTTGTGTGTTTGTGTGTTTTTATGGATGTTTACGACCTTATAAGATAAATCATGTAATGAGTTTACAGTAGTTGATTCATGTGACATTCGTTCCCGATACCATTTAACCTCGAGAGCATGCTAACTCCGTTAGCTAATCAACCCTAAGATCACGTAAGGGATCGATATTCGGGTTTAATGTCCCAACCTAATGGAACGCTCTAACCACGGCTATTCATGTGTTAATTATGGATTACTGTGTGTGAATATGTCTTACCTCCCCTGTGTGTCTAACTGGACTTGCATGACTATAATGTGACATGATGTGATAAGTTCCATAAGGGAACTTCTAACCAAAGTATAACTTAGGGGTGAGAAATCCGAGTGTCCGGTCGCGCGTGTATGTATGGGAGTTGATATCTATAGTAGATTCAACTCTCTCCCTATTCGATTGTTTTCCTTCTTAGAATTCAATCTCCCATGAGCCTCATAAATGGCTCTCCTGCCTTGACTTATGATCGGGGTTAGGGAGATATGTGTACAGTGTGTTCGGGTCTATATTACACCGACACATCTTAAGTAAAGTATACGTTGTCTAAGAAGGACGGTAATATGTTATGTAATGAGCTGATATGAGAATGAAGATATTCTTTAAGCTCTATGAAAATTTACTAACTCTTATTCTAGTCCGAGTCCTCACGTGACTCGTTCCAGAGTTATGTTGAATGTAAGTTAATGTGTGATGCATGTTGTTATGTTCGGGTACGTTGATCACTGAAATCAACCCCATGTTATTATGAAAAGTAACTATGTGTAGCCCGATTAAACGGGTAAGTGTTGACTAATAAGAAATTATCTCCATTAAGGTAAAAACCCCAAGGACTAAAGATCACAATAATGTAATCTAACAAACATTGAGCTGTTAGCCTTATTATTTGTATTCTATTATTTGGATATGTGCTGATTGTGAGTATAATGTATGTTTATAGCGTTTCATGCATGATTTAAATAAAATTAATCGCATGCTCAGACGACAAATAGTTGTGTGTGGCCTAGTAGTAGCGGATTGCACGTCTACCATACCAGTAAAGGTGTTGAGCCCCTTTGGGGCCACCCATTACTTTTCTGGTGCAAAGCAGCTACCATTCGTTCGAGAGTAGGACGAGAATTGCGGTGCATGGGTAGCCTATGTTATGTTAGATGTATTTGTTAGTAGAGTAAGATCAAACTTGTTCTCGGCAATAGGTTGTAAATACTCGGTACAGTTTGGAATGTAAGTGTATTTGTCTCGGTTTAGATGTGAAGTGGAATTGTAAAGTTAATGCTCGGTAATCTTGTCCATCAGACCGGTACATTGTGTATGTATTAGCCTTGTTAGCCACGTGGGTGGCTAACGGCGTGTAACACCAGTCGGTTGAGTTAATTAATTGTTGTGTAGTATTTTTGCTGCGTTCAGTTGTTAAGTACAATGTTTATAGTTGGTGTGTTTCATTTTGTGAGGAAGTCTGCTAGAGCCTATGCTTTTATTGCGCTCTGGGGCTCATAATGGATCTCAAATTATGTCAGCTCAACAGTCCAACTTACCATTCGCCTGGAGGCATTTAGGTTATTGGCTATCTGTTTGGTGGGCAGTTGGTCCGGGTGCGGATTTGATGTGACTGGAAGTATGGTCTAAGCTTTCTGGAGACTACTGCAAGTTCAAACATTACCTTCTCGATGTTTGAATACTTGTTTTATGTTGAGGTTAAGATCTTTCCTTATAATACACTCGGGTTTATTTTTTCCCCCTATCCATGATCAGGATTGCTGCTACTGCCCATTCATAATACTAAAATGTATACGAATAAGTCCTGGCCCGGGGCTAGGACTCCTAACTTGGGCAATTCTTTAAGCATATCCTTGAATTACTCAAAGGCTTTTACACATTCTTCTCCCCATTGGAAATGTTGTTTTTCCTAAGTGTGTAAAAAAAGATTTATTTTCCTGCAACTTAGAACAAAATCTGCTTAGAGCGGTATGCCTTCCATTTAAGGCTTGTACATATTTGATATTTTTTTTTGTGGTAGATTTAACACTTTCTAGGTTTTCAGTGGGTCAACTTCTATTCCCCTTTGTCCAACAATAAAACCAGAAAATTCCCTCGAGTTACTCCAAAGACACATTTCTTTGGATTGAGTTTGATTTGGTATTTGTCCAGAGTGTTGAATTTTTCTTCCAAATCTTTCATATGCTACTCTTTGGACTTTCTTCTTACGACAATGTCATCTACGTACGCTTCGACATTTCGCGTTAACTGGTCTTTGAATACCTTATCGATCATTCTCAGAAAGGTTGCACCTGCGATTTTAAACCAAAAGGCTATACCTTATAACAAAAGGTTCCAGGGAGGTGATGAAGGAGGTTTTTTCTTCATCCATTTTGTTCATTTTTATCTGGTTATATCCTGATAATACATCTAGGAAGCTTAGAACGGTGCTTTGGGCCGTTGCAATGACTAGCTTATCTATTGAGGAGAGTGGATAGAAATGTTCTGGGCATGCTTTATTCAAATATGTGAAATCTACACACATTCGCCATTTTCTATTTACTTTTTTAACCATAACTACATTAGCTAGCCATTTGGGGTAAGCCGCTTTTCTTATGAATCCTGCCTGGAGGAGCTTATCCACCTCCGCCCGGGCTGCCTCATTTTTTTCCCTTCCTATGATTCTTTTCCTCTGTCTTATTGCTAGGTGCTTTGGGTCTACACTTAAGTTATGTTGGATGACGTTAGTGTCGACCCCGAGCATCAATCTCCTCTCGTTTCCAAGCGAATGTTCCCCTTCTTTTTTCTAAGAATCTCATTAAATGAGTCTGTTCACCCCTGTCAAAGGCATTTCCTATTTTTAAAAATTAAGAAGGATCAAGCTTTAAAGGTACACCTTCTGGTGGATCTATTAGTGAGTTGTCACCTTTATGTTCTTCTGGTTTCGGGGCTTTCAGCCTTTTTTCAGCGTATTCACGCTGTGAGCCTTCAGTTTTGACCATGAAATTCTCAGGAAAACCCTCTACTATTCTTACCTCACACACCCGGGCCTACTTTTGGCTACTATTACCATTTTTCCAGACCTAATGAGGTATTTTATTTTGGTAATATATACTACATATGGCTCTGAAATCTTTAATCCCGGTCATCGTAGATACATATTATAGCCAGAGAGTCCCTTTACGATGTAAACAGATATTTTTTTTGTTCTTCTTTTATTCCTGAGCCCCAGGGTCATTGTGATGTCTATGCTCCCGAGGCTTTAGTGGTTATTCCTCTGACTAATCCTCCCAAAATTTGCTATATAAGGTTTCACTTTTTCTTCAAGCATATATATCTAGTCTTTATAAAGGCTTCTAAGGAAATAATATTAGCCCCTGCACTACACCACTATCCACCTAGATCCCATCCACCATCCTGTCATTAATTTGAGCTATGATTACCAACGGATCAATATGTGGACAAAAGACTCCCTCTTTATCTTCCTCGGTAAAGTATATTAGGGGCAGGGTTTCTCGTTTTGCCACTTTCTTTTCTGGTAGCTCATGATGTACTTCATGTACGTGCCCTTTCCTTTCATTTGTTGTGTAAGGATCTAGCTCACAAAATAGACCTGTAATTTACTTAATGGGAAAAAAGATATGTTATAAGAAAAAGAAAAAGGAGTGTTTTTATCTTTCCCCTTTTTATTGGGACAATCATTCTTGTTACATCTTTGTGAAAGAGTAAGTTTTTCTTTTTAAAAAATGATCTTTTGTTGTTTTTCTTCTTTTCTTATTTCAAATTGTTTCTTCTTATAATTTCTTACAGACCCGTGACAACCCCAAAGGACTTGTTGTGATCTATCTTAGGGTGCACCTCTCCTTCTCTTTCTGACCTGGCCCGGGCAGAGTAGTTGTTGCCCGCGGGGTAATTGTAGCCAACTTTTTTATTTCCTGGGTATGCTTTCTTTTTCCTCTTCAATATATCAATCTTGTTGAGTTCTTTTGAAAGGGTAGCAAAGTTGTGTTGCTCTGTGATTGTAATGGCCATGATATTCACAAAATGCTACTAGAGTTTCTCTATTCAATGGTTTTTTTGGCTGGGGGAGGATTCCTTCTCTTATCGAAATTGCATACCGCCCAGGATTTATCTCGATTGTCCTTGTCCCGAAGTAGGCAGGGTTGGGGATTGGTTGATTCTTAGCATATGGTTTGTATCTGGACCCCCCCAAAGATGACCCATTGCCTGAGAAACTTCCTCCCGTGGGCTTTTTGTCCACTTGCACTGGGTTTTTAAAGGTATCCATCAGTTCCTTGCTTTGTTTTCAGCTGCTTCTAATTTTAGGAACTCATGTAGCGTCTCATATAACTCTTTGTGAGTTTTTTGAGATTTGGTGGAAATCTTTCCTACAAGTCTGGGGTGTGCCAATCCGTTTATGAATACTTTTTTCAGTATCTTTTGTCGACATCATCAATCTCAGCTACTTGTTTGTGAAGTCTTTCGTTGTATTCCTTGACACTTTATCCTTTCTTTTGTCTTATATCCATGAGCTCGATGGTTTCCTTCTTTATTTTTTGCTTGTTGTAAAGTATTGTTGGAACTCCATTGTCAAATGCTTGAAGCTTGAAATTGATTGTGGGGGTCTCGTAGATATCCAGCTTAAATCCCTTTTTGACAGAGTTTCTGGGAAGAGATTGCATAAGGGCAAGGAGCTGATGCCATGTGTTCATAGCAAACATAAGTTTGTTGACGTGCTAAACTGGATCGCCTGTCTCATCATATTTTTCAATTGCTGGTGCTACGAAGTAGGGAGGGAGTTGGATCTTCTGATTTTTTATAAAAAGGATATAGGCTCAAGTCAATCATGCCTTCCTCTTCTTCTTCTTCGCCGATCGTCTATGGTAGTGGTTCTCTCAGCTCGCTCTTCATTTTTTCATTACTCTCTTCAGAGTCTCTTGCTTTTAGCATATCAATTTCTTCTATCATTTCTTCCTATATTTTGTGATTTTCTTCATCTCTCTGTATAATTTCTTGTTGTATTTTTTTGTTTCCCTCTGCTATCCTTTCGTCGATTGTTCTTGTCAGAGTCCTTCGCATGTTCTCCAGATCCTTTTTTTAAATTGGATCTCGTTGATTCTCAGCATTAGCTTCCATTGTTCTTCTTGTTTTTTTAGGCATTGTCTTGGTCATGAAAGAGCGAATTCTATTGGTTAGTAAATTTCTTCCTTTCTTTTCATCAGATATTCATTCTAAACAATTGTGGTATCATGGTTGTTGTGAGGTGTACTATTCTTCTAGATGGCACCAAAATGTTAGTGCTAATTTTGTGGTTCAACTAGTTCCTAAGTCTCCCTACTCTAGCCTTAGACTCTGGTGCAATGGTCATGGTGACCTACCTTGTTCTTAGGCACAAGAGCACTCGAGTTTTCAGTTAGTTCGTGGAGTTAGAGGGAGCTGAGGATTTCTTTGACTAGAAAATGTAATAACTTTATTATGGCCGGGGGGGGCGGTAATCCCCTGCTTATAGATTTTTTTACAATGTGTCTGACTGTCATTTTGACTGAAACGTATCACTTCATCCTATTACATCTTTTAATAAGATCTCTACTCTATTTTTCTTTTAAACTGCTTTCGTTCTATTTTGGCCCGAGCCTTGTCATCCTGGCTTGTACGTATGGGCCTTCTTTGCTTTTTTGTGTCTACACCTTGTCGTCCGGGCCTTATGGTCCGGGTGCTCTGTCTTTATGATTTTTGGTCCTTGACGCCCGGTCCTTAGTGTCTGGAGTTTTGTCCAACTCTTTATCTCCTTTCAGATCGCACGTCAATTATCAAAGCAAAGACAACTATATGTGAAATTACATGCACATTCATATCAGGATCGAATAACCCCTAGAAAATAAGTTACCTAACATACTAGAGCACACTAGTGTTCAAGCCAGGTGGGTTTTGATTCGCAGTGCAAGTGGAGAAGTCGTGACTACATCAACAGACATGCGATAAGAAAATGAGGAAATTTAGAGGCTGAGCAATGACAGGATATAACAACACGAGCTGGCGGAAGAAAAGCTGAGTGGGGGTGATGGAATAGTGCGCAGAGGATGCAAAGAAGAAGAGTAACGGTGAGGTACAAAAGCACGAAAAGAGGGGTAAAAGAAATCAAAATTTGTTTTGTTTCTTCGACCGACTTAGGGCAAAAAATTGGTCCACCAGCCCAGCCAAAGGGAACGAATAATAAAAGGTCATGTGGCCCTTATTAAGGGTTATGGAGAATTACGTAACGGCTGTAGAACAGTACAAAGTACACGAGTGGCAAATTAAAATTCCCAAACCACAGGGTGGGGCGTGAAATTTGTCCAAACCTCATGGATGAATATGTAAGTTAGATTATACAACCTAACGATTCATCTAATAGACATATCAGTAGGGTTTAGGTCCTACTAGTAGCCCCTCAATGTAGACATTTGACCCGTTTTAACATCTAACTAGTAGCAAAAGCCCTATTTTGTCAATTCTAATGGGCTTTTGTAAGCAAGAAAAATAAGGGGCAATGAGAAAGGTTAAGAATCTATCTTGGCGGTTCTTAATTACGTACAACCACCAAGAGAGTTATTTTGTCTGATTTTTGTGATGGTTCGACTGACCAAGTCACAAATACTAACATATAGTTTAGAGAAAGAAAATGACAACCTTTAAAATTGCCATAAAGGGGTATATACAAACAATCAATCAGTCGCTAAGGCCAAGAAAGGAAAATCTACAAAGAAAACACTTCACCTGCAGTATTGATAAGTGGTTTATTTGTTAATAATTTAGCCCATTTATTCTCTATATTATGTGATTACAAGCACTTAAACCACTTATTTTCCTTATTACATATGAGATTTCCCTCACTTTTTATTTTACGGTATTTCAGGTACAAATTGGAAAAAAGAATAACCATGTCATGGAAAGAGGCATCAAGAAGAAAAAGATGTCTAAGAACAAACTGGCCCACAATTAACCTCGATTGTGTTGGATAAAAAAATTAACTATTCACTAGTGAAATGTGGGTGGAGCAAAGCTGAGACAAAATTCAAATATTTGAATTTGCGCCCAGCTCAACATCAAATGATGTACAACAAAGCCTAGCCAATGACCGGTCACACATCAAGAGTGTGTTATCGTAGTGATAAATGTACAAATGAGCATTTGTTTGGGGTGTATTTCACATTTTTTATCAACATTTTGATGTTCATTTCTTCACTTTAGTTAATTTTCCTTTAATTTTATGTTTAGTGGTGTCCTTACACATTTATTGCTTAAACATGAGAAATAACATATTTAGGAGCAAAGTAAACCAAGAGAGCAACGCAAGGGCACAATCAGAGCTCAGATGAAGAATCTAGAGCTTATACAAGTTATGTCTGGACATGCATCCGACCCTGCATGTTTGGACATGTCCCGAAAGTAGAAGCGCGGTGTGGCCCGGGTCTTTGTCTAGGTAGACGTACTAGGGCCAAAGCAGCGAAGAAGTTTCCACCTTTGTTGGAGCTTGGTCCAGGTATATGTTCAGACCTAAAGACCTAGACCAACGCTTGTGAAGTGTCCAGACATACAGGCAAGAGCGCACGACAAAAGAAAAGAAAATAGGGTAAAAGAAGGAGAAGTATCCTCCATTGAAGCTCGTATTCAACCTCCCATGGCTAATTCTTCTCCCTTCCCTCATTTCTTTGCAGCATGGCTCGTGTTACTTCTTGTAATGTTCTGTTCTTGCGCTCAACTACCCCATTTTGTTGAGGTGTTCTAGGCGCTGAGAATATGTGATTGATTCCTTGTTTGTTACACATCTCCATGAATTTTTTATTTTCAAATTCAGAATCATGATCAGACCGTAGAGTTTTGATTTTAAGATTGAATTGTACCCGGACTTGTCCTGTAAATACTTGAAATTTTTCAAAGACTTCATCCTTGAAAGCAATAAAAATTGTCCACACAAAACGTGAGAAATCATCAACAATAACGAATACAAACCAATTTCGTCCAAAAACTCCTAATCCTCATTGGTCCACATAGATCCATATGAAGTAGCTCAAGTGCTAAGGATGTACTCACCATGTTTTTTATTGGAAGGAAGTTTTTGTTTGCTTACTTCTCACACAAGCATCACAAAGATTGATCTCAGATCTCTTAATCTCCGGGAGACCTTTAACCAATTGATCTTTGACTAATTTTCTTAGCAACGATATGCTAACATGCCCTAGTCTTTTTGTGCCATAACATAGAGTCATCTATTGATGCAATTAGACATGGAAGGCTTAAACTGTCAATATCCTCTAGACTCGTTACATACACATTTGTCATCTCTTTCCTCTTAACATTTCTCTTCCATTACTTAGAATTATTATGCTACAATGTGTAGAATAGAAATGAGCTGAGTTTCCCTTGTCGCAAATTTGACATACAGTAAGTAAATTAAAATTAAACCATCAACCAAGTTGACATTATCAATAACATATTCTGATGAAAAACAAACCTTACATACACCAATGATTTTGCCTTTTAAATGTCGCAAAGGAAACAGTTCCTTGGCATCCTAACTCGAGTGAGAGGAACTTCCATTTGTCTCCTGCCATGTGTTTTGAGCACCCATTGTCGATGTATTAGCAGGGATTCCTTCCTACTCGATTCTGCACTTAACAAGTTAGTTTGTGGGATTAGGGTCCAAAAAATATTGGGCCCATTATCACTAATAATCTATGTTCTATTATCCTTTTTTATCACCCATTTTAATCCAATTTTCTCTAGTTTCCAATGTCGCATAAAGCATGTCCTGTGACATTTGGAAGCATGGTGACCGAGTAATCTACAAAGATGACAGACTCGTTACTGATAGGTGCCTGCTAGGTACCCGACCGTCGTCTACCATTCCACTTGGATGTTCTAGCATTATTCTCTGGTCCTGCGCATTTTTCTTTAAGAGATGCTAGTTCTTTTCGTTTTTGTCAAGAGCATAAAAATAATTCATCAAATTCAGGTTGTTTTCCCAACTTCATCCTTTCATGATCAGTAAGTATCTCACAATCAGTAAGAAAAACCATCTTCCATCACTTATTCACATGTCCGAAAATTACACTCATGGGGCTTCATTTTTATGCCTTGTTCTAGCTTATTTTATATTCTCCAAGGGCTAGAGGAGGTCCTCTTGATTCATATCCAAGCTTGTTTTGAGAATCCAAGGTAAAGCATTCAATTTAATACCTTAAAACACATTTTTAACCTAGGGTTTCATTCCTTAAGGTTAGTGCATTGTTTAGCACTCATGGGAGTCATTGAATATTGATTAGAACATTGGCAAAGGAAATCTAATGGTTGGCCGAGATTCATTCAAGAAGAAGGTCTAAGGAGGAAGTTAAGATAAGCTTGGAAAAACAAGGTAAAATGCTTACCTAATGGTGGTTTAAGGTTTAAGGGGTGGTATTTAGATAAGTACTAATGTAGCTTAAAGCTTACATTAAGTAATGGGTTATATAACCTATGAAAAAGAATTTAAACAAGCTTATGAACTTGTGACTAAGGAGCCAATGGGAATGAGTTAGAAATATAAGTTTAAGAGGGATTTTAAGAGCATTAAAACTACTATGAGATTGATGGGTGTATTTGCAGGTTGAAAGCTTATATATGTGGGAAATTCAGTGTTTAAGTTTAAGTCATTTAAGGGCCTAAGAGCCATGTCGTTTAAGAGCCTTAGTGCTATGCAATTTAAGATTATTGCACTATATTGAGTTTGTTGTGGATGAGTTGATTTGGGTGAGAAAATAAGATGAGAAAGGACTTGGTGTGTGTGAGATTATTGTGTGAGAAAAACAATGCATTTGGGCATGAGAATATACTAGAGGAGCTATGGCAAAATTTGAGTAGAAAACTAAGTGTTTAGGTGGTGGTGGTGAGTTGATATGACCTAGGATTCACTAGGAGTCATTAGAAGGAACAAGGGTGGAAATGAGTTAATTAAGGAGTTCTTGATTAGAATGCCCTAGAGTTGTCTAGGAGGAATTAGAGGTTAGGTGGGTGTATTAAACACACCAAAATCATGTGATGAGGAATGCTAAGACTTGAGCAAAGATTGGATGGAAAGGTGTATAATGCTTTAAGGTGATTTAGGTATGAACTAGAGAATAAAACAATGAGGAGTTTGGATAGCTTGTGTAAGTGTGATGATGTTAGTAGTGGACTAATGAGGTTTAGTTTAGATGGTAATGAGTGGACTTAGGTGATGGAAGAGAAAGGTGTGGGAGAATGTTGTCAAATGTCAAGGAAAATGACTAGGAATGTAAAAGAGCGTATGATCATGAGAATGGTGAGTAAGTGAGTAAAAGGAGATGGAAATGTCCAAGGAGGGTGTAGGATAGTTAAGGTAAAGAAGAACAAGGTTAAGGTGCTAAGAAGATGGGGAGAAATGCATAGGTAAGTTCATGAGTTTAGGTTGATGAGTAGAAAAAGTAAGAGAAAGGAATTGTGCATGGACATGCAAGATAACCTTGAAGGTTTGGCAAGCAAAGAGGGGATGCAATAATGCTTAGGGAGAAGTTACATTGATTGGGAAGGAAACACTTTGGATGGTTAGAGTTTTAGACAAAAATAACATTTTGGAAAAATAAGGAAATAAGTAACAAGTGTTAGAAATTTTGTAAGGATTGAGAAAATGGTTAAGGAGGTTTTAAAGGATGTTCTAAGGTGAGTTTAAGTGCCTATATGGTATTAAGACATAATGGGACACTTGTGGAAGAGTTGGGCATTTTTGCAAGAAAGGAGATAAGTGTTTAAGGGTGTAGAAGATGAATATTCTGGCCTGTCCGAACTTCCGTCCGAATTTGGAAGCTCGGACATGCCCTGTTGCGATTAAATTTTTGAGTCTCGACTAGAGTCCGAACTACCGTCCGGACTTAGATGTTCGGACACTTGAAATTCTTCCTTTGATTTTTCCTCGACCTATGTCCGAACTTAGGGAAGTTCGGACACATGTTCGGACACACGTCTGGTTGCACCCTTTTGAGTCTCGACCTACGTCCGAACTTGGTAAGCTCGGACACAAGTTCGGACGCGGTGCTATTTGACCAAAAACTTTGTTTAAGGTTAGGAAATGATATCCAATGGTGGGGATTGATATGTAATGATAATATAAGGTTGTTTAAGACATGTTGGTGGGTAACAATGATAGTTAAGTGGGTGAATAAGTATAAGTTATGAGGAGAAGTGATTCATTAAGATTAAGTTTATAAGAACTTAAGTGGTGTTAGATGGGGATCATTAGTGACTAAGTGAGTTAAGTAAGTTAGCTTTATTGGAAAAGTAATTAACAACCTAAAATTGAATGAATGTTTTAGGGTTTGAGAATTTGGACTCCAGAGGAGAGTAAGCAACCGAACGACCAACGGTGAACGGTACAGTTCTTCTTGTGACCTGCTTGCTAACGAGGTGTCCCTCGGCTTGTGTGCTATTTGTTTTTGTGTGCTCACTAAACAAGATAAAGCATGCAACCGGAACATTATGTTTATTGTATTGTTGTGTGATGTTTGAAAACTAACACAACTTACCGTGAGAACCTACTAACAAATGTTTAGTAAGGAATTGTGTGAGACTAAGGAACACTCCCTAAAATGAGTTTGTTAATAACCGAAAGAGGTTAAACAAACAAACGTCGCATTGAGACTACTACTAACTTAACTTTGGGGGAGTGAGGAATCCGGAATGGTACCGCACATGTGTATTGGAGGAGGTCGGTATCCTTATAGATACCGACTTCCAAATATGACTGGTCTTCAGACTTGTCGCCTAGAGTCGACATATAGACTCGGCCTCCTCGGACTACTTGTTCTAGGAGGGAGGCATATTAAGATGGCATGGGGGGATCTAGCCTACATCCCCAACAATTTAAGAATGTTGTTTATTGCCAGTGAGTGTCCTGCTGCCGGCTAGGGTTAACCAAGCCCTACGAAAATAAACAACGAACTAAGGGTTAACCAGTTCCCAATGAGAGAACGGTTGGCATATATAAGATAAGGTTGAGATAAGTTGCAACCATTCCTATTTAAAGGATGGTTTGTATTATAAGACTAAGATAAGCTACATCCATTCCTTTTTAAAGGTTGGTTGTTTCTAAGACTAAGATAAGACTAAGATTGAGGTAAGATAAGGATGGACTAAGATTAAGAGGAAACATAACTTAAGGAGTTAAATAATTAACTCTCTAATTAAGGGAACGCATTTAAGTCGTTCAATTGGTTGAACTTTGATTGTTCATATTTGGATTGTTGTTTATTGCACTTTCTATTATGTTGTGCATCTAATCAACCTCCATGCTATCGACAATTAGTCGTCGTAGCCACGTTAGCTTGGGGGCCATGAGAGGATCGTACCAGCATTCGTGCTGACCCCCTTTGGGGGCTGTTTTTTACTACACAGGTGAACATCAGGAGGCGGCCGTCGCGAGAGTAAGAAGGGGTACAAGTGTTACGGGTTAAGTGAGGCCTACGAGTTGTGCATGTACACTCGTATGGCAATTGAGTTAGTAAGATGTATAGGATGTGAGGGGATTGTAAGAAGGATATGTTTGGTTAAGGTTGTTATGTACTAATGTTCGGTATATTCTGTAGTCAGACCGTGGCAAGGTCCTGGAGTGTAAAGAATTCCGCTGTGACATGTATATATATATGCTGTTAAGTTTCGAGACCACATGGGATTGAGTTGGGGTGTTACAAAAAGTGGTATCAGAGCGTAGTTACGCTCTGAAGACAAGAATTACCGAACTTAGGAGAATATTGAGGTTGAGATTGAGTTATGGGTTAAGGGTTGAGAGATAGAGTGAGAGGTGCGTTAGTCAGGACTTCCCGGTGTTTACCGGATATCCATAGTACCTAGACCCGCCCTCCACATCCCTAACCCTAAATATGTGGAACAAACGCCAGAGAGAAGAAAGCCTTCTCTTACTCGGGGAAACCCGATCTGGCAGTTAGCTAACAGTAAGCAATACGAGAAACATCTTGTTGCATAACAGTTACGGAGAACTTGGAGGTTTTAATGGGGCGCAACAGAGAAACAGGCGCTACCTATGGAATTCTATCATAAGGGAACGGTAATTACCGGCAACATGGGTCGACATGCTACGCAGTCGAAATAACCCGCAAAACCAATGATAAGGAAAGCACTACGAGTGCAATAGAAAGGAAAAGGGGAAGCGACATGAGTACCGGACAGTGGTCCGAAGGAGCATAACAGTAGGATAATACAAGCTTAGGGGATAAGATTACTGGAAAGTCCAGTTAGAAACGGGAACTCCAAACCCCATACAATGAGGAAGGTTACAAAACCTGGCCAACATAACGCGACGACGGTAGAAACTCATACAAATGGAATACCGGAATAGGACTACGATGTAGTGCCTAAGGGAGAACCATTACTTAGTAACCACAACAAAATGTGTGGGGACGGGAGCGAGGATTAAGACATAAGAAAATAATGAGGGGTTCCCCAGGAAGAGGAACGCCCTGATAAATGATAGCACTATCAAAACGACAAGGAAACTGCCAGATGGTCAGTTACCCAAAATAAGAGATTATCGAAGGAGTCCCGAGGACTACCAATTACATGGAAATTAGAAGGAAGTATCACTACCAATGTACCTTGTACCAATAACCCATCCTGCATGGCGCACTTGCTATAGCAAGTGCTACCACGGTTAAGCTACACGGAAAGCCATCATGGCAAGATAGGAGAACGCTACAGTTGTAACACATATTAATACCGGATTGTAAATCCGTAAGAACGGAAGAATAAGACCTTGGAAAGGCCCGACGGCCTGACCATGATGAGATGAGGTGACACACCAGTCAGCCGGGAGCAGAACTTGGATGAAATAGTAAACCATATAAATATTAGCAACGGTATAACCTACTTCAACAACAACCGACAGTACGGTAAGAACACTAAACCCGGATCTCAAAGAGAAGAACATAAGAGATCGCTCAATAATGCGAGCAAAACACTACGTAAACAACAACATACAAGAAATGTATAATAAGATACCATTG